>JAKVQF020000806.1:0-38029 GCA_023091115.2 Trypanosomatidae sp. Fi-14 | reverse complement strand
TGGGAAAAAGCAACGGAGTGTGGGGCACTTGCGGGAAAAGAATGACGTGGCTGTTGTCACGTGCGCACACAGACGGACACATACACGTTCGCATGTGCATGCGTGCAGTGTGACGACACATGCTGGTCAAATGACACGGTGAGCGCTGTATGAGGTGGTGGCGATGTGCACGCGCTCCTGAACGACATGTGTACGTCATGTGACATGCATGCCCACGTACACGCGTGCCGTGACGCAACTTTGCCTTCCTGCCTGCGTAGTTGTTTTGCAGATGCCGCCATCCGTTGTCTACATTGTTCGCCACAGCGAACGCTATGACAAGAAGCACCCCGACTCGATTGCGTCGTCTGCGCGGCCGCACGACCCTAGTATAACGGACAGTGGTAAGGACATGGCGAAGGAGCTTGGCAAGTATCTTGTACAGTCGTGCAAGCACTGTGCGAGTGATATTGTGGTGATGTCGTCACCGCTCGTGCGCGCTGTGCAGACGGCCCACGGCATTGTTGACGGCATATGCGAAGCTACTGATGTTGGTGCTGTGGTGCCGCTGTACGTCGAGCCCTTGCTTCTCGAAGGTTGTCAGTGGATTATGCATGACATCAACAAGTGTCGCGCATTGTGCACCTCGAAGAGCAGCGTGCCTTTGCCTGAGCCGTTGTACTATGACGCGACCTACTTGCACGAGCACGTTTCGCGACATGTGTGGGCTTGCAAGCCGTATGATCTGGGCGTCGCACTTGACCTCGTCGTTGACGACAAGCAAGGCTGTGTGACGGAGGCGGATGTGCAGGAGCGGTGTCGGCGCGCTGCCCGTGCGCTGTTGTCGTGCCCTGCTCTCGATGGCAAGGTCGTTGTGGCTGTGGGTCACGGGCTGAGCGTCTTTTTGTGGGCGAATGCGCTGCTGGACACACCTCTTGCGCCTGACGTGTCGGGATGTGACATCCGCTACACCAGCTTCATCTGCCTGCATCCGCGTGGTGCTGTTGCTGCGGGCAAGGTCGTCGCTGGCGAGAGCAGCCCAGATGGCGCTGACGACGATGAGACAAGCAAACGTGACGCCGTGGCGCTGTCGTTGTGCGAGTGTGCATCGCCGTGCTTTGCCACGCCACACCTTCCTTACGCACCGTCCGAGTACTAGCGTATTCAGTTGTAACCTTTGCATGTGTGCGTATGTGTGTGTGTGTAACGATTGTGTAAGCAGCGTTAGTTGTGTGTGTAGTTGTTGTGTGTTGTTTAATGTGTGTGTGGTTGTGTTGCGGTTCGCTTGCGCGTTGCGCTGCTTGTGTGCGTGTCTGTGTGTTTTGGTTTGTTTGCAGTGACGTTGCTATGCTGCTGCTGCTGTGTTTGCGTTTGGTGCTGCTGTGGTTGCATAGACTGCCGTGTGCGTGTGTACATATTTATATGCGCGTGTCATGCATGCATGCATGCCTGCGTACGTCGATGACGGCGATGCTGTGAGCAGCGCGGAGGACACGCTTTGTAGTGTGTTTTCCTCTTCGTCATCGCAGAGTCGCGGCAGCGACGACGGCAGCAGCAGCAGCAGTAGTGACGATGCTGGCGAGTCTGCTGCGCCTAGTGCGACGAGTGACGTTGTCATGGCCGTGTACGCAGATGGCTGTCGCGTTGGTTGTGCGCTGTACACGCGCTCGCAGTGTCGCATCGAGGCGTATGAGTTGCGCGTTGCGTTGGCGGGCAGTGCGTGGCTTGCCAGTCTTGCAGCCTCGTGTACGTCGTCGACGCCGTCGCAGGAGCAGCGCGTCGGCGTTGGCGCTGCCGTGCCGAGCTGTTTGCTGTGGCTTGTTCGCCTCATCCATGTGCATCGTGCGCTTGTGCTGCTGCCCGATGACGCGGCACGCGGCAGTGCGGGTGGCGGCCGTGCTGCGGCGAGCGGTGCGGCGGCGACGAGTGTGCGTGCATCGTCGCATAGTGACGACGACGACAAGGTCGACGAAGATGGCAAGAGCGTGTTTGTCGGTGCCGTCATGACGGCGACGAGTGCGGTGTGTGCGCAGGCTGTGTACGCTGTCGTGCACGGCGCCGTGACAACGTGCACCGCCGCTGTGTTGTACCTCAGTCATCGCAGTGCGTTTTGTGCAGCCGCCGCACTGCCACGCCTACGCGCGGCCTTTCCGCAGGCGAGCGATGACGGCCTGCGCGCGCGCGTGTGCGTCGAGCACGCGGCGATGTGTGCTGCGTTGGCGGCGCTGTTGCACTACACGGCGGCGCTGCACTGCAACTTGGTGGACGTGGTCGAGTGCGGTCCGCGTGGGGTGTTGTACGTGTCTGCCGCGACACTGCGCAGCCTGCAGGTGGTGCGTCGTGACTGTCACCCGTGTGACTACCTGGCCATTGCACATCGCACACGCGGCGCGAAGGAGGGCATCTCACTGCGTGGCGTGCTTGAGGCGACGTCCTCGGCGCTGGGCCGCGCGTTGCTGCGGCAGTGGTGTGCGTTGCCGTGCTGCGATGTCGACGAGTTGCAGCGCCGCTACGATGTGGTGGACTGCTTTGTGCAGCCCTCGCGGCAGCATCTGCTGCTGCGACTTCGCGCACTGCTGCATCGTGTGCAGCCTACGGGGCCGTTGTTTACGCGCATGCGCAGCGGCTGCGCGACGCGGCGGCACTATCAGCAGCTGCATCGCACACTGCGTGCCTTGTGTGCCTTGTGTGCGACGGTGGCGCCGCTGACACGCACTGTCACCACCACCACCGCCGCCTCCAGTGCCTTCTCGTCCTCATCGTCACCGTCATCGTCGTCCTCTTCATCGTGTCCAGCGCTACTGCACGCGCTGCTGCGCAGCTGCGCCGTCGACGAGCTCGACGCGATGGCACAGCTGCTCGAGCGCAGCGTCGTCGGCGTCGGCGAGGCGCGCGTGCGTGACGCCGACGACGTCGATGCCAATGACCTTGCCGCACACGGCGCGCGCAGTGACAGCGACAAGGAGGGTGACACAGACGATGACGATGACGCGACCGCAGCGCATGAGGTGCTGACCGCGACGACGGTGGCCGACGCGCAGGCGACGGCGTCGCGGGTGACGTTGCGTGCGCGTGTCGACGCGACGGGCGTGCTCGGCGAGCTGCGCGCACACATGCGTGACATGCATCGCGCGCTGCGTCGCCACGCCGCCGCGGCTACCGCCGCGCTGCCGTCGTGGCTGCAGGGTGTGTTGCGCGTTCGTTGTGTGCATGCCATGCCGTATGGCTATCTGCTCAGTGTGCTGCACGACGATGTCGTGTGCGCGTCACGGTGTGCACAGCGCAGCGATGCCGACGGTGACGCGGCCAACGATGACACGGAGGGCAATGGCGAGGTGAAGGCGACTCGTTCTGCGTGTGCGGCAGCTGCAGCGTTTGTTGTNACGTCGCTGACGCTGACGATGCTGCTGCTGCTACAATAACAAGGACATCACACGTGCGTGACGACGACGACGACGACGCGGGCGTCGCGGTGGTGCTGCGCGTGCTGGCGCAGCACTGTGGCTGGGAGCTGCACCATGTCACCACGTCAGCCGCCTCGGCGGCCACTGCTGCTGCCGCGCAGGACACGACCGTGTGCGCCGACCAGCAGCACACACTCAGCAGCAGCAGCGGCGGTAGTGGGCATGTCGTCTACACGTTCAAGTCGAACAGCATGCGCGCACTCGACGCGCACGTCGGTGATGTACAGCAGCGCATGCGACTGCGCGAGGAGGCGCTGCGGCGCGAGTTGGACGCGGTGCTGCTGCACCAGTCGCTCTACCTCCTCGCGCCCACCACCGCCGTCGCCGAGCTCGACTGCCTGTTGACGTTTGCGTGGTGTGCGGCGCGACGGCGCTGGACGCGGCCGCGGCTGCGCCGTGTGCCCGGTGAGCTACGCATCGAACACGGCTGTCACCCTGTCCTGGCGTGTGTGACGCCACGCGAGCAACTGCAGCCCTTCTCTTTTGCCGTCTCGCGCGCGTCGCGTGAGCGCGTCAGCGTCGTTGTGGGCGCACATGGCAGTGGTAAGTCGGTGCTGCTCGGCGCGATTGGCACGCTCGTCGTCCTCGCGCAGCTCGGTAGCTTTGTGCCCGCCGCTGCCATGTCCTTCAGCCCGCTCGGGAGTCTGTGGACGACGACAACAGCAACGACAACAGCAACGTCGTCAACGTCGTCATTGTCTAATGACGCCACGGTGACTGCATCGTCAAGCTTTCATCGCGAGTGTGTGGCGCTGCAGCGTGCGCTGTGCTGCTGCAGTGCTAATGAAGTGCAAGCCCGACATGCCGTGCTGGCCGCTGGTGCGGCGGTGTGTGACGTCAGCCTGGACGACGAGGAGGACCGCCACGATGACGACGACCAACGCATGCACAGCGATGTCGTCGTGGGCGGCAGAGCGGCTCGTTCGTGTGCTGCCGTGACGGCGCGGTTGTACGACACGCTGCGACAGTGCACATCACTCGTGTTGCTCGACGAGTTTGGCCGCGGCACCGCCCCCGACGACGGCTGCGCGCTGCTGCATGCGACATTGCAGCACTTTTGCGGCAGCGACGACGGCACAACAACAACAGTAACGACAACAACGACACAGAGCGCGAATGACGAGGCGGCGGTGGTGACGCTGTCTGCTGGTCAACGCGCACTGCTCGCGGCGACGCGGCCGATTGTTGTCTGTGCGACGCACTTTGTCGATGGCCTGTTTGACAAGGACGACAACGACGACGACGACAACAACAACAGCCACAATGATGGTGACGGCGGTGTTGTTGCTGCTGCGAGCGCGACAAGGTCATCGCTGCTGTCGCGCGTGCGCGTGTTCGACTTACCTTGTCAGCCCGTCTACGACACGGCCGCCACGCGCGAGCGGCTGCCGCGTCGTCGTTGTCATCATGACGACGATGACAACAACGACACGGACGACAATGCTGACTGTGCACGAGACATGGTGGCGGGCTTGACTGACATTGTGCCGCTACACACACTCCACTGCATCACGGCGCGTGCGGGCTTCCACGGGGTCGACTATGCGCGCTATCGTGTACAGCTGCAGCGACGCATGCGTCATGTGACCACAGCCCTCGCGCAACGCTGTGGGCTGCACGAGACACTGCTGCAGTTCTGGCACGAGGAGCGCGACAAGCACGCAGCCATGACAACAACAACAAGAACGAATATGCAAAAGAAGAAGGCGAGCAGTAACAGCAGCGCACTTGCGCGCGCGCGTGTGACAGTCGACGCGACGAGAACATGTCAGACGGCTGACACATAACGAGACGGCTGTACCGTGCTTACGACTGCTTCTGCTACTGCTACTACTACGTGACGCTACATATTGTCTTGTTCTGTGTGTGTGTGTGTGTGTGTGTGTGTGTGTGTGTGTGCTGCTCTGTGTATTGCACAATCGCCTCGTCTGCTTGCATGCATGCTGTGTCTGTAGCGTATAGGCACACGAATAGTACACCTGTTGTTGTTGTTGTTGGCGTTTTCTGCTCGCGCACACGTTGCCGTCGCTGCTCGTTGTTTGTGTCTGTGTTTGATTGTATATACGTATACGCGCGCCTGTTGCTGACGTGCTCACTTGCATGACGTGCACAGTGCTGACGCGCGTGTGCATTGCCCTGCCGCCTCCTCGCGCCACACGTGTGCATGTACGGTGATGATGCTGTCATGACGCGCGCGATGTGCTCATCTGCCGACGGTGTCGCCGCGACACTGAGCGCAACGACGATGACGACAAGGACGACGACGCTGTGGTCGCATGTTTTCAAGTGCGTGCGTGCTGCGCTCGCGTGGCACGTTGCCGACGCACACACGACGCGAGCGCACACGACGCTGCTGCTGCTTGCGTGTACACTGCTGCTGCTGCTGCTGATAATGATGCTGCTACTGCTCGCGCGGCGTCGCTGGCGCACGACAAAGGCGACGACGACGTCGTCGAGTGCGGTGCATAGCGCCACCACAAGTACGACAACGACGACAGGCCGCGATGCACCACACATGGCAGATGACGACGACGACAGCGACGTGCACAAGCAGCACACGGCGACGACGACCGCAGCTGACGATGACGGCAGTACATGCGCAACGCTGCCACCACACACGGCAACGCCGAAGTCGTCTCTCTTGTTGTGTGAGACGTGTGTGACAGCGCTGCGTCGTGTGGCGGTGTTGCAGTCCCGCGTCGACGTGCTGCAGAGCCGCCTCGATGAGCAGGTCGTGCGCGTGGCGGCAATGGAGCAGACGATGCGGCAGACGTTTGCCGCCGTACAGCGCACCGTCGACACGCTGCGCTGCTTTGACGACATGGACGCGGACAACATCGTCGTCAGCAGCAGCAACAACAACATCATGGACGACGACGATGCACTGCACTAGCGACGAGACGTGTTGTGACACAGACGTGTGTGTGTGTGTATGTGTGTGCACACATACTGCATGCGATGGATGACGCAACATACCGCGCCACATGTATACTGCATGTGTGTATGTGTGCACAGTGTCTTGTCGCTCTTGTTTGTCTCATCGTTTGCACAACACTGCGTGCACATATGTATGTGTGTGTGTGTGTGTGTGGCAGCTTGCATGTGTTGGCGTGCGAGTGTACGCTGTATGCGGGGCACTATACACACATCGAGTAGCAGCAACAACAATAACAGCGGTGGCGCTGCCTTGACGGCGGCGGCGTTGTTGTCGTCGTCGTCTTCGCACTCGACAGCAGCGACACACATCACTGCCCCAGGCTCAATGACAACGACAACAGCAGCAGCGTCGACGACAACAACGACCATCGCAAACGCCGCAACAACAGCCGCCGCCAATGCAGCAACCGCAAGCAACGTGGCGGCGCGTTATGTGTGGAGCAACACCTACGCCAACGGCGACCGCTACAGCGGCGAGGTTGTCGGTGCGCAGCACGTCAAGGACGGCACAGGCGAGTATGTGTGGGCGATGAGCGGGGCAACATACCGTGGCACGTGGCAGAAGGACGCACCCCATGGCCAGGGCACCTTGTCCGTGCCCGGCGCCGACGGCTACACGTACACGGGTGCGTTTGTCTGCGGCAGGCGCAGCGGCCACGGCACCTGTCGCTTCGCGAGCGGTCGCGTCTACAGCGGTGCGTGGCTGAATGATGAGATGGAGGGCGAAGGCACACTGCACGGCGCCGCCGGCGTCGACGCCTACCGCGAGTACGCCGGCAGCTTTGTCTGTGGTGCGCGTCACGGTGCGCATGGCCGCTGCGTGTACGTCAACGGCGACGTCTACGAGGGCGCCTGGGTGCAGGGGAGGCGTCACGGTCATGGCGTGTGGCACCTCGCGCCCGCCCCGTCTGCGTCAAGCGAGCCGGCGGTAGTGATGTACAAGGGCGCGTTTGTTGACGACATGCCCGCCACACGTGGTGGTGGCAGCAACAGTCGTAGCGGCGACTGTGGTGGCAGCAGTAGCAGCACAGCACGCGCGAGTGTGTCAGAGCTGATGTACGCGGACGGCAGCAGCTACCGCGGTCACACCGACGGCCTGCTGCGCGATGGCGACGGAGAGCACTGCTTGGCGAGCGGCGATGTGTACACGGGCGGCTTTGCACATAATGTGCGCAGTGGTGCAGGTGTGCTGCGCTGTCGCGATGGCCGCTGCTATACGGGCACGTGGGCGCGTGGTCAGCTCGTCGGCCGCGTGACGTACACCTACACAAGCAGCAGCAACAACAATGTCAACGAGGACGCGACGCCGGTGCTTGTGCACTACACGGGCCCTGTGCTTGGCGAGTGCGAGCTGACTGGCAGCGATGCGCGCGCGCGCTACGCGGACGGCAGTGTGTACTGCGGCGAGGTTGTGTGTGGGCAGCCAGCGGGGCAAGGCACACTGGAGCGTCGTGTGCTGCCACGCTTCTTTGCGGGTGCCGAGCGCGGCAGCGGCGGCGGCGTCGCGGTGGCCCTGAGCGCGCGCACGGACGCTGCTGCTGCTGCTGTCGACGGGGACGGCGGCAGTAGTGACGTGTACACGGCCGCATTGGCGGCGTGTCGTTGCTGTGAGGTGCTGCTTGTGCGATACGAGGGCAGCTTCTACAAGGGTCAGCCACATGGTGAGGGCAATGCAACGCTGCAGTGTGTGTGCAGTCGCGGCAGCGACACGACAACGCCTGCCGCTGCTGCTGCTGCTGCTGCGATGACGAGCATGTCACTACCGCGTGATGTAGTCGGCTTTGGCATTGACTACTGCCGCGACGCCACGTACAGTGGCCCGTGGGCGCATGGCCGGCCGCACGGCAGTCGTGGCTGCTGGCGCTGGCTCGCGGGTGCGGCCGTGTACACGGGCGGTGTCGAGGGCGGTGTCGCGTGCGATGACGGCAGCAGCGGCGGCGGTGGCGGTGGTGCACGCTACAGCACAGCAGAGCTGACGTACGACGGCGGCTTTGCGTACGGCCAGGCGTGCGGGCGCGGCCGTCTGCAGTATCTGCTGCTGCCGGGCGATGTGTACGAGGGTGAGTGGCGCGATGGCCTTGCACACGGCCAGGGCACGCTGACGCAAACGCGGCGCAGCGAGGGCGAGGGCTGTGGCGTGTGCTATACGGGCAGCTGGCGCAATGGCAAGCGACACGGCCACGGCGTCGAGCGACGCCTGACGCGGCGCAACGGCAGCGACGGTGCTGGGGCGGTGACGGGTGCAGCTGCCGCCCTGCTGCCAGACATGGCCTCACCACCGCTGTACGAAGGCGAGTACAGCGAGAATGCGCGGCACGGCCGCGGCCTCGCACACGACCTCGACGGCACGACGGACGAGGGCAGCTTTGTGTGTGGGGTGCTGTGCGGCGAGGGGCAGCGCACGTTGCCCGACGGCACGCGCATTGCCGGCAGCTTCGTCGATGGCGTCCCGCATGGTGTGTGTGAGGTGTGCTTTGTGCAAGGACTGCGCTTTCGTGGAACGCTGCAGCACGGCCGACTGGCCGGACAAGGCGAGCTCGTGTACGCGAATGGCGATCGCTATGTCGGTGCCATTGAGCCTGCCGCAAGCAGCAGCAGCAGCAGCGGTGGTGGCGGTGCGATGAGCACCGCGCGTGCGCACATGCGCGACGGCGACGGTGCGCCGCAGTCGCCACAACACGCCGGACGTGGCGCTGCGGACGGCATGCTGATGCCACAGCGTCATGGCGAGGGCGTGTACACGTTTGCCGAGGGCAACCAGCTGGCGTGCACGTGGCGACACAATGTGCTGCACGGCCGCGGCGTGTACACGACGGCGGCGACGGGTGAGCGCAGCGAGCGTGTCTACGAAGATGGCGTCTTGCTCACACGCGGCGGCGGCGGTGGCAATGGTGTGGTTGGTGGTGGTGGCAGCAGTGCGGCGACGACGACGACAGCCGACTTGTTCACCGCCGAGAATGAGTACCCCAACACACTCTCGGCGGACATGTTGCGCAAGCGCATGCCCGTCATTGCCGCCGCCGCCGCCGCCGCTGCCGCTGCACATCAGCAACAGCAGCACTCGCCCTCGGTGGCGGCAGCGGCAATCCATACGCACGACCACAGCAACACGACGACCACCACGACGACAACAACGACAAGCAGACTGCGTCGTAGCAAGTCACGCGAGTCGAATGCTGTACAACAGCAGCCGCACGCGACGCCGCACGCGACGCCGCGCGCAGGCGGCAACGCGGGCGCAACGGCAGCAATGACGACGACGACAAGCAAGCGGCGGACAACAACGACGACGACAACACCACCGAACACACCGCCACCGCCGACGCGATCGCGTGTCTCTGTGACGACGGCCGCAGCGTCGGTCAAGGCGACTGCTTCTGCTGCTGCTGCTGTCAGCAACAACAACAATGGCACGACGACAACAACGCGGCAGCTGCGACGTACAAGCAACAGCAGCGCGCACAACAACAACAGCATCGCTGTCACAGCCACCGCGGCGAGTGCGAGCAAGACGCCGATGCTGCTGCACGCGCCCGACACGACGTCGACAGCGTTGGCGACGACGAGTGCGCCTGCTGCGTCAGCCTCCACGCGTACACGCAGCAGTGCACTGCTGCAGAGCAAGCGTTACGAGCGTGCCGTGCGTGAGCTACAGCGCTGCGACAATGACGACTGCAGCAACAACAGCAACAATAGTAGTGGTGCGACAGCGGCAAGCAAGCCGAGCACGCGCGTCAGCGGTGGTGGTGGTGGTGCGGCCGGTGCACGCCACGGCCCGATGCGTGGGCAGCTGCGTGTGCTGATGGATGAGGCGACGACGATACGCAATGTGCACGAGGACGGCATACACGAGCTGACGGAGCAGATACGACAGCTGAATGAGCGCATATGGCAGACGCGCTTTGCGACATGTGCGACAGCGCCTGCCACACCGACGCGTGCGGCACAGCTGCGCCGCATGCACGCGGAGCGCAAGACGGCTGTGCTGCAGCTGCTGCGTGCACTTGACGTTGAGCAGCAGCAACAGCAACCGTAGCACATACACACGCATGCGCACCTGTACACGCACACACAACCGCGGCTGCTCTTGTAACCGTATACACATGTAAAGTAGGCGAGTGACGTGCACGCACAGGCGACAGTCGCGTGTACGTGTGCGTGTATGTATGTGTGTATATGTGTACATCGTTGCGTGTTGTGAGACAAACACACATAAACACACAAAGGCACGCACGTGTATGTATGTGTGCATATACGCAGTGTGTGCTGCTTTGCTACTTACATATCCTTGTCATCAAGATACATGTACACGCACATGCACCGCGTCGCACGCGCTGCACTGACGCGCGTGACGGCGCGGCGCTACGCATGCACGAGCACACGTATGCGCCTGTGTGCATCACACAACACACCACCACCATCACAAGACAAGACGGTGGCGAGCAGCGAGGCGCGCACGCCGCTGCTCATCACGGGCGATGTGGCGCGCGGGCTCGTCGACAGCATACACGTCACCTGGACAGACATCCCCGGCGTCGACGGCCTCGCGCATACGCGCATGGCGGCAGGCCGACTGCTCGGCATGGCCGACTTGTGCGCTGCGCAAGTGGCACACAAGACGGCACTCGCCGCACAAGCACACATGCAGCAACAGCAGCAACAACAACAGAGGCAAGGCGGAGACGAAGAGCAGACGAGTGACGGCAATGACGCGCAGCAGCGCTGCAAGCGGCTGCAGGCGTGCACGGTCGCCGTCACACACACGACCTTTCGCTGCCCCATACTGCACGGCGACGCGGTGTGCATGGAGGGTCGTGCGGTGCACTGCGGCGCGAGTGCGATTGGTGTGCACGTGCGCTTCTTTCGCCTCTCGTCGGCGGCGCGCACGCGGACGGCGGCGGGTGAGTCCTTCTTCACGATGGTGCTCATCACGCCCGACTTGCTGCCCGCCAAGGTGGTGCCGGCGATGCGGCTGACGAGCGCGCTCGACGTGGCGATGCACAAGCGCTACACGACGTTGCTGTCACTGCAGCGCGCGAGTGCGGCGGCGGTGCAGCGTGTGCGCGACACGGCACTGACCGCCGACGATGTGCAGTGCCCCGTGAACGCGAGCAAGCTGCAGCAGGTGCCCATGCACGTGACGACGACGCGCGCCAACCGCATCTTCTTCAGCGCACACTTGAACAACAACAACACCGTGTTTGGCGGTGAGCTGATGGCGTGGATGGAGCGACACGCGACGCACTGCGGCCGCGTCTTCACCGGACAGCACCACGTCTACACGCTGAGCATGCACAGCGTCGTCTTTGCCGAGCCCGTCTTTGCGACGGACTGGGTGACGCTCGAGGCGAGTGTCATTTACGTCCGCAATAGCACGATGGAAGTCGACGTGACGCTGCACGTCGAGCGCGATGGCGGCGCGGGCGTCGTCGTCACCAACCGCGCCTCGTTCATCCTCATTGCGACGGACGAGGTGGGGCAAAAGGTGACGATTGCGTGCGGCATCGACTTGCGTGACGCGACACAAGATCAGCTGCGACGCTTTCTCGAGGCACGCGAGCGTTACAACCTCAGTGTGCGCAACCGCGCCGAGATGGATGCGATTGTGCGCGATGTCGAGGCGCACGAGGGCGGCACCGTGTAGCGGTGCACAGCAACACGAACACGTGCAAAAAACAGCAAGCGCACACATCGCGCGAGCGTAACGTATGCAAACAAAACGAAGTAAGCATAAATGCACACACATATAAACGTTTACTTGCACGTACACGCAGCATGACGACTTGTTGTGTCGATGCTTGCAAACTTGGCCATGTTGGCCTCTTGTGTGTATGTGTGTGCATTGCGTAGAGTATGCGACGTGGCAGATGGCTGCTGTCGCTGTTGTCATGTCGGTCGCCATTGTCGTCGTCAGCGTCGTTGCTGCTGCTGTTGCCGCGTCACGCTGACAGCCACACGCACCGCAGCAGTGGTGGCCGTCGTTGTCGTCGTTGTTGTCGTGGGGGCGTCGTTGCTGCCGCGACAGCTGCCGTGAGCAGCAACAGCAGCAGCGGTGGTGGTGGCTACTCGTCCGCGTTGTGTACGCGTGTGCGCAACTTCAGCAGCTTTGCTGGCACACCTGTCGAGTTTGCGCAGTGCGTCGCACATGGCAGTGTCGTCGTGCTCTTTTACCGACCCGTGTGTGCGCCGTGTGTGGCGATACGCTCGCGACTAAAGCACATGACGGACACACTGCTCAGTGAACATGCTACACAAGCACGTGACGATGATGACAGCAACAGCAGCGATGCTGTACGCGACACGCCATGCACTGCCACTACGTCGACGTCGCAACAACAGACGAGCAAGGAGCACACGGTCACGACGAGGACAACAACAACAACACCTGTAGCCGTTGTCGGTGGCGATGACAACAGCAACGCCACCACCATGTCTGCTGAGGAGCGTGTGGCGTGTGAGCAGCTGCAGGCGCAGGCGGAGCGTGCGCATGAGCGGCGTCAGCGGCGTATACGCATCGTGACGGTCAACACAAACCTCAATGACGTCGTCACGGCCCTGCACGATGTGCGCAGCTTGCCAACCTTTGTTGCCTACCATCATGGTCGCATTGTCGGTCGCGTCGAGGGCGCACACGAGGTGCAACTGCACGCGCTGCTGCAACAGCTGCTCGCACTGCACTGACAAGCATATACACACATACATACACACATACATACACGAACATGCATGTACACGTATACGTGTGCCTAGCCTGCAAGCACACACACACACATGGCAATGTGTTTGTGTGCGTGTGTGTATATATGTTGCGTTGACGCATACACTTGTTCTACTGCTCGCGATTGTAGAGTGTGTGTGTGTATACACGACACGGTCACGAGTGACGCCGTTACCGCTTGCTAACGGCACACGTGTGCGCGTTGCGCGCGTACGGCAGAAACAGTACACACACACCTACACACACACACACGACATGCACATCATGACGTGGCAGCGATTGTGTGTACGCCGTCGCCTCGCGCGCTTGCGCGTGCTTGCGCTCGTGCTCGTCGCGTGCACCGTGCTCGCGGCGGCCGCGCAACAGTCGCGGCTGCAGGCATGGCTGACGTCACCGTCCGCGTCACTGCTGTATACAGCAGACGCGACGACAAGGATGCACGACACCATGGCGACCACTGCGCCGTCACTGCACGCGTACGCGTCGGCACACGCAGTGCAAACAGCGCAAGCGGGCAGACACAACCGTAGTGACGACAAGGCTACAATGGCCGCGCACGACGCGGAGGCGCGGCGTGGGCACTACGTGGTACTGACGTCGCACGGCGGTCGGCGTAGTGCAGCGTGGCCGACACTGCGACAGCTGCTGATGCGCTCAGGCGCCGTGCACGCACACGACATGCACGTTGTGGACGACACGCACGTGCTCGTGTACCTACGCACCGCCGCACTGCCGCTGCTCGCCGCGTCGCTTGCTGAACACAATAGCAACGACAACAACGGCGGCGAGCACCAACACCACAACAACCGTCGTGATGGCGGCGCAAACACGACGCCCTTGTCATCGTGGCGCGTGATCGACGTGTACGCGCCACGGCACGCCGCGAGCCTGAAGTGGTCGCAGGCACTGCAGATGCACCTCGCGCGAGCACACGCAGCTGCACATGACAACAAAAGCAGCAGTAGTAGTAGTGACGATGATGACGATGACGAGGATGTTGATGCACAGCGAGTAGAAGTGATGGTGTACACGGCTGCGGGCACGGCGGGCATGGTAGCGCATGACCTACAGCACTCGCCACGACTGCACCATCGCGGCGGTGACGAGGACGACGACGACAGTACGAACGACGATAAGGCAGACGATGACGAGGAGACGCAGCCGACGCCGCACAGTGGTGGCTGCCATGTGCGCGTGCTCACGGACACGGCGATGCAGCTGCGCAACAGTCATGTTTTGCTGCTCGTGTCGCCGCCGCTACTCACACACGCGTTACTGCAGCAACAACAACACGACGAGGGCAACAGGAGCACACTGGTCGAGGGCGCGCACGAGGCGACGGTGGCGTGGCGTGCGTGCGAACGCGTGCTGCACGTCATTGCACAACACCCCGCCGTGCGCTGGCTCGAGCCACGACCGCGTCGCGCGCAGCTGATGAATGCCGTCGCCGCGTCAACAATACAAGGCGGCTGCTATAGCAACGTCAGCAGTAGCTACAAGGACAAGCAGCAGCAGCAGCAGCAGCAGCACGACGCGTGCGCACACGCAGCAGTCGACACGGCAGCCCTGCACGACGACACCGCCACACTCACGTATCCGCTGTGGCAGCAGGGCATACGAGGGCGCGGCGAGGTGGTCAACATCGCCGACAGCGGACTCGACGTGTACAGCTGCTTCTTTCACGACCCTCGCCACGCGGTGACATACTTCCCTGCGACGAGCACCACTCATCGCAAGATTGCGTCGTACTATGCGTGCAGCGTCAGCGGTGCGGCGCCGTCGTACGGCGACGTTGTCGACGGCCATGGCACACATGTCGCGGGCAGTGCACTGGGCGCGAGCCTCGACGACCAGAGTGGCATCTGTGCAACAACAGCAGCAGCAGCAGCAGCAATACGACAAGGACGACACGTACATGACGGCCACACAACACGGACAAGGACAGCGCAACAAGAGCGCTACAATGGCGTCGCGCCCGACGCGCGCATTTTTGTGCGCGACCTGGCCTGCGACCGCCGCAGCCACTCACTGCAGATCCCGCGTGTGCTCGACGACATTGTCGCACCCGGCTACGCGGCTGGTGCGCGCATCGCATCCAACTCGTGGGGATTCACCTCGGTGCCGACGCGCGAGTACACCTCGGCGGAGCGGCTCGTCGACGAGCTGGCGCGGCGCTACGATGACATGCTGCTCATCTTTGCCGCGGGCAACCGGCCGTCCGCGGGGGTGGTGAGCCCGGGGGTGGCGAAGAATGTGGTGACGGTGGGGGCGCACACGAATGTGGCGGCGTGTGCGGCGCAAGGCGCCATGGCGTCGTACTCGGCGCACGGGCCCGTGTACGATGGTCGTGTGAAGCCGGATGTGGTGGCGGCGGGCGGTGTGGTGGAGTCTGCGCGTTCATCAGGGCGCGTCGTGAGGGCAGCAGCAGCAGCAACAGCAGCTGCAGACGAGGACGACGTGGCCTGGTGTGGTGCACAGTCACACTGGACAGCATTTGCCAATACTACAGCTGATGCTGCTGCTGCTGCTGCTGCTGCCACTGCTAATGCTGCTAATGCTGCTGCTGTCCTCGTCGTGGCCGCACCCACGCAGTGTACGACGACGCGCAAGTCTGGCACGTCGATGGCGACCGCCGTTGTGGCCGGTGGGGCGGCACTGCTGCGACAGTACCTGCGTGAGCGACGCGGTCAGACGTCACCGTCGTCGGCGCTGCTGCGTGCGGCGCTCGTACACAGCAGTGTGTACATGCCACACAGCATGCAGCGCAGTGGTCACGGTCGCGTGGACCTCTCTCTGTTTGTGCTGTCACCACCCGCTGTCGAAGTGGGCGCCGAAGGCGACACGACCGCGGCAGAGACAGGCGATGCGAGCAGTGATGCGACGGCGGCTGCCGTGTCGCGCAGCTGGTTCGTTGATCGTCGTGTGTTGCGTGATCGCGCAACGCATCGCTACTGCTTTCATGCATACATGACGCCCGACGACACAAGCAGCAACAGCAACGGCAGCAACAACAATAGCACGACGACGACATCACGACACTTTGCCACGGCCGACGCGAGCGCTGCACAGGAGCAGCAGCTGCTCAAGGTGACGCTGGCGTGGACGGACGAGGCGGCGGCGGCGGAGGGCAGTATACACGCCCTCGTACACGACCTCGACGTCGCCGTCGTGGACGCCGATGGCGTCGTGTACTATGCGACTAGTCTGCGCTCACCGTCGGTGCGCCAGCGTGCGGGTGCAGACGCTGGCAAGGGCAACAACCATGGCGTGAATGACGACAACGATGCTGCTGCTGACGGTAACGATGATGATGTCGTGTACGGCGACACAACAAGCGATCACGTGCACACGACGGAGCAGGTGCGGCTGCCACTGACACCGCCCCTCGCACGCAACTTTCGCGTTGTCGTGTACGGCGAAGATGTGCAGCACACTGGCGAGCAGGCCTACGCGCTCGTCGTGTCGGCGCCTGGTCTGCGGCACGTGGACAATTGCACAGCAAGCTTTGCACGCGCCGAGCGCGAGAGCGTGGTAGACAGCAATGCCACTACGGCGACGAATACGACAGCAGCTATGGTGCGTTGTCCAGGCGACTGTGGTGCACACGCGGGGCGTGGCGTGTGCGATGCGCAGACGCGCACATGCGTGTGCGCGGCGACACATCGCTTTGTGGACTGCTCTCGCTGCAATGACGAGGTGCTCTGTCATCGACAGGGCGTGTGTAGTGCCTCGCGCTTGACGTGTGCGTGTGGTGCACGCGGTCGTCATCGTGGCAGCGACAACGCGAATGCTACTGTGACGCACTTTGCCGATGCACACTGCAGTGTGTGTATGGAGGGCTGGTACGGCCCGGCGTGTGACTCGCGCTGCGCGTGTCAGCACGGTGGTGTGTGCAATACGACGACTGGATTGTGCATCTGCCCCAACACACCGAGCGGCAGCGAGGACAAGAAGAGCAGCAGCAGCAGTAGCAGCGCTGTGGTGACTGCGACGGCAGCGATGATGACAGCGGCACGTCGTGACGATGACAGTCGTCATCACACATCAGCAGCAGCAGCAGCGTTGTCCTCGTGCTTTGCTGGTGCGTCGTGTGAGCACTGTTGCCGCGGCCACGGCGGCACGCAGTGCAACGAACGCAGCTACTGGTGCGACACGAGTGGGGCCGAAGTGCGCGTCGACGACGTCGCCGGCGGCTACGTGACGGTGCGCGGGGACGGGTTGCCCTACGCGTACAGCGTCACGTGTCGCTGGGCCATTGTCGCGCCCGCGGTGGGCTGGCACGTGGAGCTGGACTATCTGTGGCGTGACATGCAGTCACCGTATCACACACTGGAGCTGTACACGACGAACAGCAGCAGCGACGACGACGATGACGACACGAAGGATGACAGCGATGGGCAGAGTGCGGTGGCGCGTCGTGTGCGTGTGCGCTCCGACACGGGCACGAGCAACAAGCCCGTCACGGTGCGCATTAATCGTCGGCGGGCGTGGCTCGTCTTTTCCTCTGACTGGGCCGGAGCGCGGCGCGGCTTCCTGCTGCGCTACCGCCTCGTCCCACCACCCACGTGCAACATTACCTGTCAGCCACCACATGCAGTAGCAGCAGCAACGATGACGAGGACGACGACACGTGCAGCAGGGTTGCCTGCAGAGCAACGCAGTGCGCACGACGACGGCCCGAACAGCAGCCACATGATGTGTGGTGCGTGGCTGCAACTGCCGCAGTGGTGTGTATGCACGCCGCCGTACATCGGCTACAATTGTCAAGTGAACACACGGCATGCATCGACGACAACGGCGATGATGACACCAACAAGCCTGCCACGCCTTGCACACGTGCACAACAACAACACGAACACGGTGATGACGGGCGAGGCAGCCATTGCGACGCTGACGCTCTTGGCACATCACACGACCAGCAGCACAACAACAACAGCAGCGACAGCGGCAAAGGCAGCTGTTGTTGCGGGTGGTGTGTGGCGCAGCCATCGTGACAGTGTCGTGCAACTGCCGCTCACGGTGAATGGGCTGAGTGTGCTGCGTGTGCGCGTCATGACGGCGTCAAACACGACAGCAGCAGCAGCAGCAGCAGCAAGCGCACACAATGCAACACTTGCTGTACAGCTGACTGTGGTGCTGCAGCCCAGTCGTCGTGGCGGTGTGCAGCACCACGACAAGGCCAGCAGCAACCGCGGCCGCAGCGTACATACGACAGTTACAGACGACGACGCCGGCGACGACCATGACGCTGCTGATGACGATACTGGCACCGCTGAGTGGCTTGCGACACTGCCTGGCCTGACGCTCGCTGCGGTGCCGGTCACGTCACTTGCACACGACAACAACAACATTAGCCACACGGTAGCCTCGCTGTTGCATCAGCGGCAGCGGCAGCAGCAGGCACACGACACGATGGCGTCGGCGATGCGGCAGCCGCTGTCGCCGCCGTACACTGCCACGCAGCCGCCATACTTGTGTGCACTGCGACCGTGCACACGCGGTGTCGTGTCGGCGACGGTGACGGTGCCGCTGTCACACACCGACACGAACACAACGGCCACGGCGCTCGCGAGCGCTGAAGTGGCGTTGCTGCTGCTATGGAACGCATCGGTCGCAGCACCAGCGCAGTCGTCGCAGTCATCGTCGTTGCTGTCATTGTCACTCTCGCGCTTGCCGCGAGCTACGCGACGAGGCTTGCGCGTCGACGCTGTTGTCGTTGCGGCAGCACAGACACTGACGCACGACGCGCCCGTGACGACGACGGCAGCGCCACGACGTGGACGGCTGACAGCACGTGACGACGATGCCGCCGCCGTCGCCGTGACGTCATGCGAATGCGGCGAGGGCAACAGCAGCGGCAGCGCAACGACGATTGCGGCTGTGGTGCGCACGAGTACGCGCGTACAGCGGTGTAGCGACGACGCAACGTGGCCACCGCCGTCACTGCCTTGGCCAACACGCCGCCGTCATGTGTCGTATGCTGCGTGGCTATGCGCACTCGCCGCGTGTGCTGCTGCGGCATGGTGTGTCGGCGCGCAGCTGCGCCAACACGCCGAGCATCGCTACCGCCGTGTCGTGATTGACGCCAGCGCGTCTGCCGAGAGTGCGGCGCGTGAGTGCACACACGACGCCCACAACAGCAGCGGCAGCATTAGTGGTAGCACTGGTGGTGGTAGTGGAAAGCGCGGCAGCAGCAGAGGCAGCGGCAAAGGCGGTGCAGCGCACGAGCCGCTGCTTGTCGAGATGCGTGTGCTGTCGTCGACGTTGCTGACGACGCCAGCGTCGCCATCGACGAGCGCCACGACCACCACTACGACACCGTCGACTGGAACGGCGGCGACGACAAGAACGACAACAACCGCTGGCAACACTACGGCGGCGTCGTCCTCGTCCTCGACGACGACGATGACGACGACGACGGTGTCGCTCGCGACGACGCCACTGCAGCCGACACAGTAACCACATATATACACAAGCACACACACACACACACAGACACACACAAGCACACACACATACACACACACACACTTTCTCTTACATACACCGTCTTCTGTTAGGTATTGCCTTTGCTTACACAAATGCAGTGTTGCAAAGACACACACACACACACACACCATCACAATGTGTACTGCAAACTGTCACGTACTTCTCGTGCTTTGCTATGCTGTAGCCGTGTTGCATACACAAATATACACATACACGTACTCACTCTGACGTCATGGAGGCGGATGCGGTGCGACGCGGTCGTTTCTTTGGTTCGGTGCGTGCAGCAGCCGCCGCGGAGGCGTGTCCGCAGCGGCAGGACAGTCACACTGACAAGAAGCAGCACAAGCAGCTGGTGGCGTACGCGGACGTCGAGGCAGATGCGATGGCGACGACGAGCCCCGCCGTTGAGCAGGAGCGCGCGCGCCAGGAGGCGCTGCACCAGGAGCCCGTCGTGCTGCGTCTGATGCACATCAGCAAGTCGTACCGCATCGCCGGCACGAGTGACAAGGTGCACGCGCTCATGGACATCACACTCTGCGAGCCCGACCGCCTGTTGTTGACTGAGCCGTGCGACGAGGACAATGGTGAGGCGGCTGTGGCAGCTGCCACGACAGCAGCAGCAGCAGGAGCAGCAGCAACGACAACGACAGAACGGGCGGCGTACGACAATGGCAAAGTGTACTGCTCAGACGCCTGTCGTGCCGAGCTGGACGCGCGCGCGCGGCTGCCCTTTGCGCCGCTGCACCGTGGTGAGTTTGTCATGATACGAGGCCCGAGTGGGGGTGGCAAGACGACACTGCTGAACATCATTGGCCTCATTGACACGAGCAGCGACGGCGTCATGGAGCTGAATGGCAGGCGCATCACCAACGCGATGCGCGAGACGACGCTGGCGGACATTCGCCTGCGCAACATTGGCTTTGTCTTTCAGACGTTCAATCTTATTCCGACCATGACGGCCGCCGAGAATGTCGAGCTGCCCATGACGCTGCTGAGCAAGCTGTCGCGGCGTGCGATGCGGCTGCGTGCGCGGCAGCTGCTCACACTGGTCGGACTGCGCAACCGCGTCAACCACCTGCCGTCGGAGCTGAGCGGAGGCGAGCAGCAGCGGGTGACGATTGCGCGTAGTCTGGCGAACAACCCGTCCATGCTGCTGCTCGATGAGCCCACCGGTGACCTCGACACGGTCAACACGATTGAGATCATGGACCTGCTCCTGCGCATCAATCGCCACACGCACACGACGTGCATCATGGTCACACACAACCCAGACATTGAGTGCTACGCCGATCGCATCCTGTACGTGTCGGATGGACGCTTTGTCAAGGAGGTGCACAATGCACGACCGATGCGTCTTGACGTCAAGCGCTACACGGCGTACCTCGAGGCGGAGGAGCAGCGCCTGATGCAGGCCTCACACGACGACGACAACGACGACAATGGCGGTGCTGCTGCTGCTGCTGCGACGGCGACGGCGACGGCGACGGCGGCGAACGACGCCGATGTCGGTGAGGCGGCAGCAGAGCGTCACGTGCGCGGTGACGAGGACGGCAACCAGCACACACCCGAGCAAGACAAGCTGTGCAGCAACAGGAGCAACAGCGAGAAGGCGACGCCGATGAGTGATGCGCTAGGCACGCAGTCGACGTTGCCGCACCCGTTGAGCGAGCACACCTCACGCAACAACAGCTCTGGCAACAGCGAGGCGGCGACGACGCCAAACACGACGTAGTGGGGCGCACACACACACGCGTGCGTGTACGAAAGTATAGTGGCGAAGGAGTAAGTGAGACAGCGAGAGAGAGAGAAGGACAAAGTGAGGCATGCAACACACACACACACAGGCTGACAAGGTAGGAGAGACGAGAGGACATGAAGGCCAGTGCGTACGTGTGTGTGTGTTTATATGTATGTATGTATGTGTTTCAGTTGACGTGTGACGTTCACGGCCGTCATCGTCGTCGTCGTCGTGGCTGTTTTGTTGTTGTGCATTGATGTCGTGTATGTATGTGCGGTCCACTGCGTGCGCGATGTGCGATGGCAGTCACGCCTGTGCGTGCGTCTGTTCCTCAACAATGCGCAAGCGTTCGGCCATTGTGTTTTTCTTTTCGTTGCACACCGACTTTACGCTGTTGTTGGCTGCATCACTGCTGTGTATGTGTGTATATGTATTTGTTGTCTTGTGTGTGTGTGTGTGTGAATGTGTGTGTGTGCATCTATGTACGTGTGTATATACATATGTGTGTGTAATGTGTCTGTTGTCGTGCTCGTTGCAAACATGTCGTGTGTGTGTGTCATGCATGCGTGTGCCTGCTGATGTATGTTTGCGCACCGTTGCACTGCTCATTGTGTGCACTCACTCACCACTGCAGTAGTGTCTGTCGGTGTGTGTGTGCACTTGTTGTTGGCGCAACACATGGACGTGGTCGACGACACTGTCCACACACGCAGTGAGCAGTGTGCGTCGCAGCGACACGAGCAAGAACAACAACAACAACAACAGCAAAACGATCAAGAAAAGAGTGCTGCGACGGACGACGAGGACGATCGCGTGTGCTGGATTTGTCACGACGGCGAGCACAGCGCAAACACCGACAATGACGACAACGACAAGGACGCGGCAGCGTTGCATCGCTACTGTCACTGTCGCGGTAAGACGGGCTGGGCGCACGAGGCGTGTCTGTCGCGGTGGGTCTTCCGCTACCACAGCACACAATGCGCCGTGTGCGGCATGACGTACCGCGTCACACGTCACGCCGCTGACGCGGTACCCAGTGTGCAGACGGTGCACGGGCAACTGTACGTGGTCGCGCGCTACGCGGTGTTGCCTTTTCACCTCGAGGCGGCCGAGCTGATGTGTGCCATGGCCGTGCGCGTTGTCTATTTACCACTGATCGTGGCCCTGCTGCTGCGCGTGGACGTGGCGCAGCTGCGCATGGCGGCCAGCGTGCTGCATACGCTGCCGTCACTGCTCTCGTCGCTTGTTGTCCGCGCGTCAACCTCGATGCAGGCGCTGTCGCCGCTGCGTGGTGTGTGGTACATGTACATGCTGCTGCCGCGTGCACTGCTTGCGCACGGCTGGCTGTATCTGTGCGGCTTGTTGCATGTGGTGGTGGTCGAGCTGCTCGTGCGTGAGTGGCGCGCGTATACGCGGCATGTGCTGACGCACTATCGCTGCGACGCCGTAGTCGCGGCGCTCGCGCACGACGCGGTCGCACACGCAGCGGAGAACAACAACGACAACAACAACAACAACAATGACAATGTCCGCAACGACGAGGACGAGGACGAGGGCGAGGACATGAACATGCACGTGCTCTGGCGTGACATGGTGCAAACGGCACAGCGTATGCGAGCGCTGCTGCGTCGTCTCGCGCAGCCTGACCCTCTTGTGTGGCGCAAGGCGGCGGCGGTGGTGGCGCTGGCGTGTGTGACGCGGGCGCTGCGCAGTGCAGCGGGCCGCGCCGGCGCCGCCGTTGCCTTTGTCACGCTGATGTTTGTGTGGCGTGCGAAGTGGCCACCACCGTCGTTGTTGCCGTCGTGGCAAGAAGAAGAAGCAACAGCGGACGCAGCAGCCGCACGGCACCGTCATCGTGGTCGTGGCCATGGCGAAGGTGACGACAAGAGCCGCCGCACAGCACGACGCACGCGCGCGGCGGTGATGCGTGTGTTGCGCGACGGCACACGTGCCACTCACCTACGCATCTTTGCCCTCCACATGTTCACTGTGGCGGTGCTGTATACGGTGATGCCGGTGATGGTGGGGGCAGCGATGCAGTGCGCGTGTGCGCCCTACCTGGCGTCGACGCCGCTGCACGCCATGCTGCGGCAGCCAATGACGACACCGCTACAGCAGCAGCCAACGCTGCCGCGTCGACTGATGGCGCGCGCGACCGCCCTCGCCGCCACCGCCGCGACGCAGATGACGACGCCGCCTGCCGCGACGACGCTGCTGCAGTGGTGGACGCTCGGCACACTCGGCATGTTGCTCGAGCGCGCCGTTGAGTTTGGCGTCGTCGCGGTCCTCTTTGCCGACGGCGTGGTTGTGTGGCCGTATGCGGCGCACAAGACGGACCTGACAGCGTCGCGCCTGGCGCTCATGTTCAACACGCACGTCCTCGCCGATCTGCCTCGCCACGTCAAGATGCTGCTGCGGCAGTACGTCGATGTTGTGCTCGGGGTGTGTGTGGTGCTGCACGTGGCGCTGCGTGTTGCCTTTGCACTGCACGCCTGCCTGCACGCCAGCGGCAGCCTCACACGCGACACGAACATTAGCATTAGCAGCAGCAGCAGCAGCACTGCTGGCGGCATGGCCGTGTCGTTGCCGCTGTCGCTCGGATACTTCGCCTCACCCGTCACACTGCTGCCGGCCACGGCGACGCTGCATGATTGGCTGCAGTTGCAGCAGCTGACGCAGTGGCGGCAGACGGCGCAGCAGCAGCAGCGCCTGCTGCGCACAGACAGGATAGCGAACATACACCACACGGTGCTGCTGACGTCGTCGTCGTCGTCGTCGTCGTCGTCCGTGTCGTCTCTAACCGCGCGTGCGACGGCGATGATTGTCAGTACGAAGACGATGTCAGCGGCAGAGAAGGCGGCGGCTACATCGTCGTTGTCGTCGTCGTCGCGAGCTGTGCACGATGACCTGGTCGACATTGTCTTTACCGACGGCGCAGCCGCGGAGGCGCTGGGGCGGAGTGTGTATGTGTTACAACAGCAAGGACAGCAGCCGCAGCCGCCATTGTCGTCCATGACGACCGCCACCACCGCAACGACGACGACGCCGACAGCGGCTGCAGTGACGAGACTGCGTCTGCGCATTCGGCGCGTGCTGTCTACGCTGCTCGGCCTGGTGGCATCTGCACCGGACGATGATGTGTACATGCTGTCGTTGTTGCGCAGCCTGACGGTGCTGCGCGCGCGCGGGCTGCGCGCATACATGATTGTCAACGCGGCTCGTCACACGCGTTGGCGGCGGCGGCCACGTGTGCACGCCGCCCTCGTCGCCGCAGCCCACCGCGTCGCGTCGCAACAAATGACGTGGTCGCAGCTCGTCGATGAGCTGCAGCGTGTGCACGACATGCTGCTGTATGACATGCAGCAGCAGCAGCAGAAGCAGCATGTCGTGGCAGCGGCGACGTCGTCTGCCGCAGACGAGCGCGCGGACGACAGCGGCGACACGGGCGGCGGCGGCAGCGTAGTGCGCGTGCACGTGGCGAGTGAGAGCGTTGTGAGTGCCGATGATGCGATGGGTAGCGCGGTGTTGCTGTTGCTGACGACGACGCAGCCGCTGTTCGTCGTCCGCGCACTCGCGGAGCGGCTGGCGAGTTGGCTGCTGCACCACTGCGCACTGTCGGCGATGATGTATGACGTGTGTGTGACGATGCTGCTCGTCAGCATTGCGTGCTTCTTCTTCAACGATGTGCACCGCCCCGTGTTGCGTGTGTCGCTGTCACTCGCTCTGCTGCTGTCGCGTCGTGTGCTGCGCCTCGACGATGCGGCGCTGTACGACGACGCGCAGCTGGCGCGTGTGCGCTTGTTCTTGCAAAACGACACCCTTGGCAGCGCATACTTGTATCCGCCCTACGATGGCGAAGACGAGGGACGGCAGCAGCAACAACAACAAGAAGAACAAGACGAAGAAGGCGATGACGCGGTGGCGGCGCCGCACGACGACGATGACGCGCAGAAGAGCGAGCAGGACACGGGCGAGGCCAGTGATGTGCGACGGCGACGTTGCGTGTCCTGCACGCTGCGTCGTCGTCTCTTCTCGCTGCTGTACTTGCCTGTCCTCCTGACGCTGTTGCTCGCGCTGCCGGTGGCGTGGGTGGCGGTGCTGCTCTATGTGCTGCCGTACACCGTCCCACTCCTCGGCGCCGCACTTGCGCTGACATTCTTGACGATCAACGCACGTCGCTACGTGACGGTGCTGCTGCTCATCGCCGTCGAGGCCATGGCACTGCCCTTTTTTGCGCTGCTTGTGGTGCCAATCACGCTGTATCAGCTGCAGCAGACGTCGTTGCGCTCCCTCGCCACGCACATTGTTGACCGACACTTCGCAACAACGTACACACTGCACCCTGTCGGTGACGTGGCGGCTACCACTGCAGCCGCAGCCGCAGCCGCCGCAACAACAACGACTGCTGCGCCGTGACGTGTGCACAGAGGCACTTGTGCGTGTGTAGTGACGTCTGCATCGTCTACACATGGCAAATAGTCTGCATACATATATGTGTATGTTTGTGTGTCTGTGTGCGTCTGTGTGCAAACTAGCTGTATATGGTTGTTGTGCTCATGTTGCCCATTGCATGCACCTGTGCCACGCTATGCACGTGTATGCGTGTGCTGCGCGCGATGCTTGCCACGACAACTGCTCTTGCACATGCGCAGTAACGTTGTGTAGCGATCCGACTAGACACACACATACACGCACACGAGAAAGCGATGCGGCGAGTGCAGCTACTGCCACGGACACGGCTGCATGTGCCGATGCGTGGTGGTGATGGTGCTGTGCGTGCATGTGTGGCGTGTGTGTCCATGCGCAGTGTTGCAGCAGTGGCAGCAGCAGCAGCAGCAGTAGCCGTGCGACGTGCGCATCATGGTGACGGCAGCAGCAGCCGCCGCGTGTGTTGCTTTTGCCGTCGTCACAGCCTGCTGCTGTGTGCATGTGGCCGCAACGCATCGACAACAGCAGCAGCAGCGACGAGTGCGTCACTGTCGTCGTCATCGTCGCCAACGCTGCAAACAGTGTCTGCCATTGATGTCGTGACAAGCATCGATGCCTTTTCGCGAGCGAAGGTGCTGAATTTTCTGCAACACCACAGCGCAAACAACAACAGCAACAGCAGCAGCAGCAACAATGCGAGCGGCACTGGCAGTGTGATGAGCATGGCGTGCGCCGAGGTGCGTGAGGTGCAGCACGAGACGAGCAGCGCGACCGCGACGTCCGTGCACACCAGCAGCAGCAGCAGCAGCAGCGGTGGCCACGAGGGTGACGGCAGCGGCGATGAGACGGCAGCGGCGGCGGCAGACGCACACACGGCGCGGCAGTACCACGTGCGACTGCCACTGACGCTGCCGCACGCGTATGGCGTGCGCTACGGCGAAGGGTTCGCGGCGACGGCCAAGGAGGCTGAGCTGGTGGCGTGCATGCACGCCGAGCGTGTCATTGACGCCCTCGGCCTGCCGCTGTTTCAGCTCGCATCACGGCAGCAGCGTCATGCGGCGGCGGCGCGTGCGGCGGGGCGATGGGCGCCCATGCCAGGTGACGCCCCGCGGCCGCCCGACACGCCCTCCCCACCACCGCTGCAGCTCATCGCTGGTGACCGTCGTCGTGGCAGCAGCGGTGGTGGTAGCAGCAGCGGCAGCGGCAGAGCGAGTGCGGCGACGCGTGCGACGTCGACGACGACAACGACGTCACACACGCGCGTCAGCAACAGCAACAACGAACACATCAGCAGCAGCAGCAGCAGCTATCACCACCACCACCAACACGGCAGCGCAGACGCCGACCGCGCAGACGACACGACACCGTACATGCTCGTGCGGCCCAACAATCTTCGCGCCCTCGCCTACGCCATTGCGTCACCGCGGCTGCTTGACCTCGGTGCGGTCGATCGCGTCAAGCAGTTTTGTGAGGCGCACGAGCGCTCGCTGCTACGGTGTCTGTCCGTTACGGTGCTGCGACGTGCATCTGCGGCGGCTGCCGCTGACGCTGCAGGGCCGGGCGAGGACAGCTGCGATGACGAGGCGTGTGGTCACAACCGCAGCCATGGCGCAATGGCAGGGGATGACATGGATGACGAGGCGTACAGTAGCGCAGCGGCAGGCAACAGCAGAAGCGGCAGTGGTGGTGGTGGTGGTGACGATGCCGCATCGAACGACGCCGACGACGCCGACGACGCGAGCGAGCACAGTGACGCTGTCGTCATTGCCACGCTGCGACTGCCGTTGCCACCACGCTTTGGTCGTCGTGTGAGCATCGGCCGCGCGCCGACGCGGCTTGCGGCGCGCGTGTTGGCGTGCATGCACGCGGAGCTGACGATTGACGCACTCGGCTTGTCACTCTACCCGCACGCGCGCGAGCTGCAGGCGCTGCACGCCCGCGACTGCCGCCGCGCCGGCCGCAGCTGCGCCGCGCCTGGCACGTGTGACTACTGCTACAACGCCCCTGCCCTGCCGCCGTTCATGCTCGACACGAGCAGCCGCCACCGCGGCAGTCACGCGATGGCAGGCGAGGACAAGGATGTCAACGTCGTCATCGACGACGAGGTCGACGCCGCCAATGACGACGACGACGACGAGGATGTGGGTGTGCGGTGCGTAGACAATGGCGGTGGTGTGCGGCTGCTGCGCGACGTGGCGTGCGGCGACGGCCCCGGCGATGACGCTGCGACGACGCATGCGCCACAGACACGGTCGTCAACGGCGAGCGCGGCGCGTCGCTGTCGTGCGTTTGAGTTGCTCGTGCGGCGTCATGCACGTGCGGTGGCGCGTGTGTGGCGATGGCAAAATGTCCTGGCACTCGAGCCAGCTGCACTGCCACTGCTGCTGCGCTACGTGCAACAACAAGAGCAACAACAACAGCAACAACAGCAACAGTGTGGCAATGGTGCGCAGACTGCACGCACACCAACCGCCAGCGAGGCCGATGCCGCCGATGCGGCAGACGAGGACGAGCCGCTGTTTGTTGTCGAGGAGCTGGGCACACGGCGGCATACCGTGTACCGCGCTACGGTGCTCGTGCCTCTTGTCTATGCACCGCACAACAGCAACAACAACAACAGCAAGGACGGCAACAGCGCAGACGTCTCGCGTGAGGCGATGCGCCTGTCATTTGTTGCCATGGGCGCCGCCGCCACGCACGAGGACGCGCGTGTGGCGGCCGCGATGCACGCCTTGTTCGTCCTCGCCACGCTCGACTGCCTGCCGGCGGAGTGGCGTGTGCACGACGCGGCGGGCAGCCACGGCGACACGGACAACGACGGCCGCATGCCAGCGTCGCTCGCACGCACGCTGCAGCGCTATGCGCACACGAATGTTGCTACATGTGACAGTCAGCAGGACAAGACGAGCGGCGCTGCTGCTGCTGCTGCCGCTGCCATTGCACTGCCACTGCCCGTGCGCTACATGTGCAACGTCGTCGGTCGTGTGCTCGTGCCTGGCCTCGGTAGTGGCACCATGCGCACCGTGACGCTGCTGCGCAGCTGCAGCACCAACAGCCACAGCATGGCTACAGCCAGCACGGCCGCCGCGGCACGCGGTGACGACGTTGGCAGCAGCAGCGCCACGGCTGCGCGCTCGCCACGGGGTGTGCTGACGTCACCACAACGCGTCGGTGGTGGTGGCACAAACAAGGCTACCATGTTCGTAGGCTGCGCTCGCTACGTAAGCGCACCGCTGGCGACGTCGTCGTCGTCGCACGCGGCGATGGCCGCGGCGCGGCGTATGCTGCTCGCCGCACGCGCGCAGCTGCCACGACGTGTGTGGTCGCTGGAGGCGGACGCGTGCGCACGCATCGTTGTCGCGCCCGACGCGAACATGGCCGATGGGCACAACTATGTACACACACTCGCCAATGTGCGCTACCCCGACGTGCACATGCGGCAGCGCGTGTACGATTACCTGGAGCGTCACGGCACACGCCTCGAGACGGTCCTGCGCGTGACGTCGTCGTCGCGGCTGATGGCGACGGCGGCGGCGGCAATGCAAACGAGCAGTGCAACCGCAACAGCAACGACGACGAGTGCAGACGACGGCGGCAGTGTGCGTGCGGACGAGCGTGGCAATAATGATGTGTTGTACGCAACGTCGCGGCCGCTGTACACGGCGCGCATACGCTTGTCCGTAGCACTGCCACCACCGTCGACGCGCGCAGACGACACAAGCAACAGCACCAGCAACAGCAGCAACAACAACAAGAACGATGTGCAGGACGCCGATGACCCTACCGCGGACGACGACGACGACGGCGACGGCGACGACGACGATGGCGAGAGCACGCAGACGGCACGGCGACGAGCGCAGCTGTTTGCATCGCCGCTGCAGTCTGTGCGGCCGCTGTACGCCTACGGCGAGGCTTACACGCGCGCCGATGCGGTGCAGATGTGTGCAATGCACGCCGAGCTGCTTCTCGATGCACTCGGCATTGCCCTCTACGACAATGCACGGCTGCAGAGCATGCACGCCGACACGGCCAGCATGCACGGCCGCTGGGCGTGTGCACCGCTGCTGCCGGGTGTGACGGCGTCGACGGCGCTCACGCTCGCCGCCGCCGCCGCGGCTCGCACGCTGCCACCGCCACCGGTTGTCCCGCGACGGCTGCCACCGGCGGTGCATAAGGCGCGCGCAGACTCACCGCTGTGGCGCTGCGTCGTGCAAAAGAACAAGAGCAACAACAACAACAACAGTAAGAGCAACAAGGATGGCGGTGCAGTGCGGCGTCGCGCGAGTGACGCTGAGGTCGACGACGACGACGACGGTGGTAGTGGTGGTGCACGTCACGCCACGGACAACGACAACAACACAGCCAACGACGACGAGGACGACGGCGACGAAGGCGAGGACGAGATGGATGACGACGCGGACGACGATGACGACGATGACGATGACGACGACGACGCGGCTGACAACGGCGACGACGCGGACGGTGGCAGCGGTGCAGCACGACGTGGGCGCACACGCACACCGCGCGACAGGACGGCCGCCGCGGCACTGCCCACCCCTATTGCCTACGCCGAGGCCGACGACGATGCGCTGTGCGACGTGGCACAGCTGACGGTGGTGCACCCGAGCGCGCTCGAGCGCGGCGCACTCGCGCACGCGCGACACTTTTGCCGTGCACAAGGCCACGATCTGCTGCGTCTTGTGCGCCGCTACACGGTCGCCGACGCCACGCGCGGCCGCGTCCACCGCGCCCTCTTGCAGGTGCCCGTGTCGGAGGCGACGTACGGGGTGCGGGTGGCGGTGGGCTGCGCGAGCATGAAGCGGCGCGCGCTGACGCTGTGTGCGATGCATCTGCTGCGCATCCTTGACGCCCTCAACGTGCGCGTCTACCAGGTCAGGTGGAGGCAGCAGCGGTACGCACAAGAGAGCGCCGTCTACTACCGCCGTGACGCCGTGAAGGGCGGTGGGGCGGCGGTGACGCTGTCGAGCATGGCGTCGGTGCCATCGCCGCCCGGGCTGTGCAGCTTCGACACGGACGCCGCGACGACGGCAGCGCGACCGGCGCAGCCGCCGTCGGTGCCGCCACGCGCGGCGCTGCAGAGCGACTACCGTATGTGGATTGGCTACGTGCGCGCGTGTCGGACGTACATTGCGCAAGCGAAGGAGGCGCGCGTGCACGAGGCCATCTTTGACAAGGGCTACGCCCCGCGTAGTGGGGTGGCCGTCGAGGACGACGCCCTCGACGTGGTCGAGGCGCAGCCGCTGCAGGTGCGTGCGCCGGCGCAGCTGCTGACGTTGTGCGCACGCGCCGGTCTGCCACCACCGCCGGCGCGGTTCACCTTTGAGCCGCACGGGCGGCTGCCACGACGGCGGTTCGTGACGGAGGCGGTGGTCGAGGGCACGCCCTTCACCGCCCGCGGCATTGGCGCCTCGGGGATGGAGAGTGTGCACCGTGCGGCGATGCACTATGCGTATCTTGTGCAGCACGTGGTGATGGCACAGCAGCAGCAGCAACAGCAGCAACAGCACGTGTCGCAGGGCACACGTGCGCCACACGTGTCTGTGCCGAGTGTGGTGCATGCTCCTGCGCCGCCCATCTCACCACTGCAGCAGCCGCCGTCGCCACACCCGCACCACCACAGTGGCGGCGGTGGTGGCAGCAGTAGCGACGGTAGCAGCAAGAGTGCGACGACGGCGGCGGCGGACGCGGCGGCGCTGACGACGGCGGTGCTGCACACGACGTTGCTCGCCCTGTACGCGGCCCTCACGCCTCCACACCATGCTCTGCGTGTGACGCTGAAGCGCATGCGAGCTACCGCGACACTTTCGCGGCCGCTGAACAACAACAACAACAACACAAACAACAACAGCAGCAACAGCAGCAGCAACAGCAACAGCAGCCTTGGTGCCGACGCAGACGGTCTCGTTGTGGCAGTGGTGGAGCTGGACGAGTCGTGTGGTTTGTGCAAGCGCACCCGTCGTACACACGGCAGCAGTGCTGCGCTCGCCGTTGCCGCCGCACTCGCCGAGCTGTATGTGCTTGTGCAGCGACAGCACACGTGTCAGGCCCTGACACGCTGGTTGCTGATGCGGCGACAGGAACAGCAGCAGCAGCAGCAGCAGCTGCGCGTGGAGGGCACGTGTGCGCCAACGTTTGCCGCACAAGACGCTCTTGTCAGGGCTGTGACCGCCGCTGCTGCTGCTGCTGCAACACAACAGTCACCACCACCGCAGCACACGAGTGATGAGGTACACGCACGAGTGGCTGTCCGCGCTGCTGCCTCGGCTGCCACGTCACGCGTGCGGCGTGTGGCTGTCATTCTCGACGAGGGCTGCTACAGTTCTGTATTGGCGCAGCGGTTGCTCGAGTATGCAGATGCGCAGATTGGTGCAAACGACGACGACACCAGTGGCAATGACAAGGACGACAAGAGTACGCCAGCGACGAGGCAGCAGCAGCAGCGCCGTAGTGCATTGCATCGTCCTCTGGGCGCGCAGACGATGACGTTGTTGCAGTGTATGGGGCTCATGCAGCCGTCGTCATCGTCGTCGTCATCACCGGTACGTGACGCGGCCGGCGCGCGCGTCACGTCGCACGGCATCGCCGCGGCGTTGCTGCTCTCCTGTTTGCCACCACCACCGTCGTCATCGTCCCCTTCAGCGTCGTTGTCGAGGACGACGCGTGGTGCACTGTTGCCCTTGCAGCTCGCCAAGCTACTGCTTGCCGGTTTGCTGCTGAACTGCGTGCCGTGGACGTTGCGCTTGACTGCACTGCTTGCGTGCGTGGACGACGACGACGTTGCTGCGTACTTGACAGCGTACGGCAGCAGCAACAACAATGGCAGCAGCAGCAGCAGCAGCGCGGACGTGGTGGCAAAGGAGCAGGCACACGACGCAGCCACCTACAGCGTCGATGTTATTGACACACTGCTACGAGCAAGCACAGCGTCATCGTCATCGCAGCAACAGCAGCAGCAGAGCCACGCTTTACCGCCAGTAGCAGCTGCGTACGCGGCGGCGTTGTGCACGCGTCTGCGGGCATTGCAGACACGACTGAGTGATGCTGCGTCAACGCCACCGCCTGCAGCTGCTGCGGCCACCAGTGTTGTTGCTACTGCTGGCGGTGCTGTCGCCGTCGGATGTGACGACGAGGCCGTGCCATTGCCGCTACCTGTCGCGCGCTTGCTGTCACTGCTGCAGCGCCACGACGCGTCGCTGCGGACGACGTGCGACGTCGATGTGCACACGCGTGACGACGCCGTGGCCGCGCAGCAGCAGCAGCGACACGGCCAGCTGCGTGCGCGGCTGTTGCAGTGTGTGGCCTTTGCCACGTTTCCGCTTGTCGGCGTTGCGCACGCGACGACGACGACGACGGCGGCATGCGCAGGTGATGATGACGCCGTCGTCGTCCTCGACGGCCTCCAGCCCGCGACGACGGCGTCGGCGGTGATGACGGGCCTGTCGGCGCAGACGTGTGCGCAGCTGCGCAGTCGCCTGCGTGTGCCACGTGCGCGTCTGCACGCGACAACGCCCCCTGCCGCGGCGATGGCAGCGTCCGCGTCACACACGGCACGCACAGGCGGTGGTGGCCATGGCGCAGCGGCAGCACGATCACAGAGCAACAACAGCAGCAGCGCATCGTTGGCAGTGCACTCGGTACGGCTGCCAACGATTGCGACGTGCTACGATGCTGCTACGCTGACGCCGCTGCCGCTGCCGAGCGACGCTGCGGGGGCGATGGGAGTGGTATGTGCGCGTTGCCCGTGCTTTGTTTTCTTCGACATTGTCACGCAGTCAACGGCGTCGTCACACGACGCACAAGCAACAGCAACCACAACAACAACAACAAGCACAAGCCTAAGGACAAGCAACAGCAGCGGCGTCCACACGAGCGCTGCCGCTGCTGCTGCTGTTGCCACGTTTGGCGCACTCACGACGCCGCTGGCGAGTGTGGTGGCGACGGTGGACGCGTGCAACGCGACGAGCGTGTTGACCACGTACGAGGACATGTCCGCGTTGGCGCTTATGTATCGGCAAGAGTTGGCTGTGCCGTTGCGTAGCAGCCGCGAAGTGGCGGCACTGCGGCAGCTGCAAAGCAGTGTTGCACAGCACCTGTCGACGTTGTGCGCCTTACCTGACGCGCTGCAGTGCGTCGTTGACGACGTTGTCGCGGCGCAACACGACATGTCGCTGTGGTGTGCGTGAGAGACGCGCGCGCGTGAACGCGAACGATGGTGACAATGTACACACACACAACGTGCAGTATCGATTGTGTAATGTGTGCTTGTGCTTGTGTGTGTGTGTATGTGTGTGTGTGTGTGGCTGTACATGTTGCTTGCTTGCGCACTGTACCGACGTAGCAAGTGCCACTCTCCGTCTCACTGTCCTTCTCTCTCTGTGTGTGTGTGTGTGTGCTTGTCACGGTCGGATACACCATGGCCATTGCACTCGGTCGCTCGCTTACCCACCCGACGTACGTGCTGGCGCAGATTGTCTACGTTGTTAGTCTATTTCTGTTGCTCCTTGGCTGCGCACGCGTCGCGGTCGACGCGACGGGGCTCATGTGGCGTCTCCTGCGCCGCGCCGACGGCGGCACACAGTCGGTCACACTTGCGTCATTGCGCTGCTTTCACGTGTCCGTGACGTCGCTCTTCACGGCATACCCGTCGCATGTGCAACGCAGCAGCAGCAGCAGCAGCACCGCAACGACGACAACGACCACCACCACTGCCGCACCCGCACCGCGTGTCGTCATGTCGCAGGACGGTGCTGGGCTGTTTCTGCTCACACACGCAGTGGCGGCTGTCCTGCTCGCGCACCCGCTGTCGGTACTGCTGCAGCGTCGCAAGGTGGTGCTAGACTTTGTCGCCACCTTGTACGCGGTGTACATGGTGCTGTCGTGTGTGGCGGTGCGACGTGTACCTCCGCACAACACGCTAAGCTGGCTGTTTGCTTTGCTGTGTGGTGCATGCACGCTGACGGCGATGACGTGGTACATGTGCCGCCGTCGTGAGCTGCAGTATGTGTCCTTGTCGAGTGACATGACGGGCGTCGGCAGCGACGCACACGTCGCCAGCGGCGGCAGCTCGTCCGCCGCCGTGCATGGTGCGAGTGGCGCGAGTCACGGCGTGCATGCCCCCTCCTCGTCCACGATGACGATGGCAGCGGCGGCCTCGTCGCCTGCCTATGCTGCCGTGGCCGGCAATGCTGTCCTGGGCGGCGGTGGTGGTGTAGGTATCGCCACGGTGGCGGGACATGCCGGTGCCACGGCAGGGGGTGCTGGCGTCGGTCACGGCAGCAACGCAGCCGTCACGCCAGTAGCGGCGGTGCCGACGGCGCTGTCGCCGAGGGCGCAGCGTCTCGAGCATGCAGCAGGGGTGACGAACACGGCGGACGTGGTGGAGATGGAGCAGCGGTCGTCGCCGCCGCCACCGCCGCCGACGATGATGACGGCGACTGGCGATGATGGACGCTGGCACGTGCGCACGGCGGCAGCGACGCATGCCGCCTCATCCACCCTACCGACTACAGGTGAGACGGCAAGTGGCGTGGCAGCACGCGGCGCGCATGGCATGCTGCACCACATGGGCGGTGTGGCAATGCCTGGCTACGCGGCGAAGCGCAAAACAAACTAGTGTAGCGGTGACGAGGCTGTTGATGACATGCGCAACCATACATAACGGGCGAACACACACGAAGCTGCACAGGTGCTCTTTTGTGTGTGTTTTTGTGTTTGTGTGTGTGTATGTCAACGTGTCACATGCACAGCATTGCTATGCCTCATTTGCCGTACGTACACACACACACACACACACAACACGAGGAGGAGGACGAGACGGGCACGCGACGGACACGTACGGCAAGAATGGACGTGCGCGTCGACGCGAATGTGCATAGTCAAGTGAGTGCATCGGGACTGCGTGTGCGCACAGGCACCCTGGCGCGACTCATCGCACTGCGCGCGCAAGGCGACGCAACGCACAGCGCAGATGTAGTCAGTGAGCTGCTGCACACTACACCGCCCCTCGCAGACCCCGCCTGGGCAGCGGCCGAGTGCATGCGTGGCTGTCCCGTACCGGCAGTATGGAGTGGCTCGGCGTTGCCGGCGCACATCTATGGCATGCCTGGCACAGCAGCCTGTCCTTTTGGCACACAAGTGACCGACTTTGCACATCACTAGTGACGACAGGGGGGTCTGTTGTCACAGTGAAAGAGCAACAGAGAGAGAGTGTGTGTGTGTGTGTGTGAGCAGAGAGGTACATGTTGCCACCTACACGTGAACATTGTGCCTTGTGTGCGTGTGCAAAGACATACACACACACACACACGCATGCACAAACATATATACATGCCATGTACAGGTATATGTAATGTATGTGTGCAATGTGACGTATGCGAATGCGCAGTGTTGCACTTGTGTTGTACGTTTTGCACACGCAAACGCGCACAAACTGACAGATGCGCACGTACACGCACGCATAGTGTACAACTTCATCGTAGTGTTGCACGTTGTGTTTATCTTTGTACGTGTACGTGTACGTGTGCTGCGACAAGGACGACGCTCTTTCATGCGACTTCGTTTGCAGTGTCAGGTGGGCAAGTCGCCAAACGAGGATGTTGCCGCTCATGAGGCGGTCACGGAGGACGTGGACATGGCCAATCCGCGCGCGACGGTAAAGATGCTGCGCGCTGCGGCGGCGATCAAGTTTCGGCTGCCAATACACAACTTTGTCATGCACTACGCCGGCTCGCGCGACGCGGTCAACTTGACAAATGAGGATGTGCTGTTGAGTGAGTGTGGCTTGCGTGACGACGACCTCGTCCTCTTGCTGTCGCGCAAGCGGTGGCGCGAGCTGAGCGATGCAGGTACGCGTGACATGGTCACTGCAGACGACGAGCGAGCAGTGCGCGACGAGACGGCGACCAGTGACAAGGCGTCAGCGACAGTGGCCACGGGTGCGGAGGTGGGCACAGCGTCAGTGACGGCACACAGTGACACAACAAGCAACCACACGGCAGACACACACGAGGCGGAATCTGCCACGATGCCTTCGGACAGGACAGCACCACACACGGCAAACGCACATACGCTTGTGAATGAGCAGACGCAACTGCCGCAGCGCACACAGACGTCTGACACAACGCACACCCACGATAGTGACAAGGAAGACGGTCAAGACGATGAGGACAGCAATGCGGACGGCAGCGATGGCCAGGACGAAGAGGACGAGCTCGGCGAAGACGCGCTGTACGACCACTTGCTCTCGCTCGACACCAATCTGAATGACATGCGCGAGCAGTTCATTGCGAAGCCAAAGGAAGTCATGCAGCGCATACAGAGCGAAGACCCGACGCTGTTTCGCCTCATCAGCGCCAACCAGGAGGCGTTTGTGCGACTCATAAACAGCGAAGCCGAGGTGCGAGCACTGCAAGAAGAGAAGGAAATGACGCATGATGACTATGACGAAGAGGGCTACGAGGAGGACGACGTAGACGAGGAGGGCGGGTATGACGCAATCGATGAGGCAGTGGCGCAGTCCATACACAACACGTATATGCAACTGCTCAATCGAGACGCGCTCGCCGAGGCCGTGACGCGCGCTGATTCGCCACACACAAGTGGCGCCGACAACAATGACGGGACGTTAAACGAAGTACAAGCAGCGACGACAGCGACACTGCCTGACAACTATGACGCGTATGCACCAAGTGAAGCCGAAGAGGAAAAGATACAAAGTCTTGTGCAACTTGGATTCAACTACGCGCAGGCCAAGAATGCATTTTACAAGTGTCGACGAAGCCTAGAGCGCGCGGCAAACTTCTTGTTTGAGTCCACGCCGCAGCTGTAACATGATAATATACACACACACAGCACGAACACTAGACAAACAACAGTACATACACAAGGCAATAATATGCCAACCGTTGCGTCAACTCGGCGAGAACAAACAACGCGAACGAACAAACACACACACACAGGCCGCAAACTAACTGTGAGACAAACGTAAAGCCGTGTAAATGCACACGATAACTACGACAACGCTGTCACCACACACACACACACACGCACACACACATAACTTGTGTACAGTACAACGACGCGATGCAAAAACACCGCTCTACACAAAACAATGATACGAATGCAAAATACAAAGCATTTTGCTTGCTAAAAGCAAAAACTAGCGCACAAACACACACACACACACACACAAACACACAACAGTAAGACAAAGTAGCAGTGCTGCTCGCAGCGATCACACTAACCCGTCATTGCTGC
>JAKVQF020000805.1:0-37018 GCA_023091115.2 Trypanosomatidae sp. Fi-14 | reverse complement strand
GTCAGCCTCGGCGTGGCTGTGCTCCTTGTCGAGTGCGGCCTTGTCGCCGTATGGCTCATGTGCGGGCACATCAGCTACCTGCTGCGCATCGTTTACTGTCGTCGCCTTGCTATCGTGCATCGGATGCGAGTTTCTTGTGCAACTAGTCTGTACTCGTGTCTGCACCTATATATATGTTCTTATGTTTCTTTTGTGTAGTTATGTGCAATGACGCCTATAGCTCGTATTGTATGTATGTGTGGGGGTGGGTGAGTGTGTTTGACGCATTTTGTAGCGCGCAAGACAACGTGACAACCGCAATGCGCCTCGTGCAAACACATCGCGTCTGTGTGTGTGTGCATTGCATTACACACACTGTGTACGCTAGTGTGTATACACACCGTTGCACAAGTGTGTATGCGGTCGCGGTGCTTGTCACAGTTGCATGCACATGTATACGCACGTACACATACACATACACATATACACACACCTATGCCACCGCGGCTAATAACATGCACACACACACACATACACGGATTGTCGATGGCTGCATACTGTCACGTCGCCGACATGCATCTTCGTATACGTGAGTGCACATGTATATACATTCGTATACATGTGTGTGCGTGTGTGCGCGCACTCGTCTAGATGTCTACAGCGGCCGAGACGTCGTATGCAATGTGTGGCACGACTGTCGAAATAAACTTGAGAAAGAGGAAGAGCGCCATGCGATGACTAAAGACGGCAGCTGCACTTGTGTCGGCGTCACTGCCGGCAGACGACCTTGTCAGCGTCGTGCTGCTGCTGCTGTTGTTGTTGACATCACGTCGTGACTGCATGCGTGCCATGAGTCGACGCATCGTCTCGGCGTGTCGGCAGGGGTGTATGCTGATGCAGCTAATGCCAAGCACCGGGTGTGCGTCCATCGTCACCGTCTTGTCATAGTTGCTGTGGTACACATCTTGCTTCATCTCGTCCACCGTAAGCGGTGTGACGCGGTCGCTCGCGTAGCCAACAAGGTATAGGCGTGGTGTGTGATAGTACACGTCGTAGGTGATGTACACGTCATAGTAGCGTGTGTGCTGCGTATTGTCGTTGCGGCTGCTGCCCCCCGCCCCACCACTCCGTGCGCCCGTGCGCGGCGCACGCTCCTCGTCATCCTCCGTGTCATCATCATCGTTGTCGTCGTTATTTGCTGTCACGGATGTCGTGTGTGGGTTGTCGCACTGTGCTGCACCGCCGTCACCGCGCTCGCCCTCGTGACGTGGTGCATCGGCAGCCTCGTCGCTGTGACTGCTTTGCGTGTCGCTGGCGTCGGCATCCCACGTCAGCACCGGCGCAGCAGCCACAGCCGCGTCCGCCTCCTCGTCTTCGTCGTCGTCGTCGTCGAGGTGGTGCACCGGACGCTGCGCGGCCTCACGCGTGTCGTGTAGCAGCACAAAGCCATCGACGTCCTCGTCGACACATGACCGTGTCGTGTCGTGCGCGGCCGTCTGCCTCGTCGACTCCGTGGCCGTCGCACCATCTCGTGCTGCCAATGTCGTCCGTGTTGTTGTCCTCGCCGTCGTTGTTGCCGGCTTGTCCTCGTACGTGCGTGTCGCACACACCGCACCGCGATACACAAGACACTGCTTGTCGTGTGGCAGGTGCTCTTGGCGATGTGTCACACAACGCACCCACTGCCACACCGGCACCTTCAGCACGAGCTCATCGCCCGCGTCAACAAACTCGTGCGGTGTTAGCGTGCCTGTGCGGGCAAAGTCGCCAACCGTCTTGACACCGCACAGCCTTGTGTGGACTTGCTTGTAGCCCTCATACAAGCTACGCCGCAGGCTCATGGCAGCCGAACTCAATATATATATGTATGGGTGTGTGTTTAAGTGGGTGTGTGTAGTGTCGTCTTGTGCTGCTTTCTGTATATTTGTACGTACTCGCTCTCTTTCTATCCGCTAATGTGTGCACGACACTACGAACAAGTCAACAACAACAACGGTAGCACAGGCACACATCGCATATGCACAAGTCTAGTGCTGCACACACATGTAGAGTGCAGAGCATCATACACACTCATACACTGCTCTGAACATACACACATACATATACACGTGTGTCATGTTATGTACATGTAGAAGCGATTGCATGCGTGTCATGACGGCATACTGTACATCATCGTCATCGCATTGCATACCTTGCCGGCGTGTGTGTGTGGAGAAGAGTTTACATACATGCAGCGTGTACAAACACACGCGCGTACACATACAGCAACACACACACACATACACGCACAACTGTGTATACATATATGTATGTATATATACATAAAACAAGTGCACAAGTGCAAGCGCGCGCACGCTCGACTAGGACGACGACGTGTTGTGCGGCGCCGTCGCCATCTGCGCACACTGCCGCTCCACCGCCTCGCGCATCGCCTCACGCGCGCGCAGCGTCGCCGCTCGCAACACACCGCGCTGCTGCATCACATACGACGCCGTCGCACTGCGCGCGAGCAGCGTCGCGAGCGTGCGCAGCTTGTCAAACTCACCCTGGCGATGTCGCCGTCGCACCGCAAACGAACGCGCACGCGACACCTCCGCGGCGCGCTCGCTACTGGCCGCCGCGGCAATGGCGCGAGCGGTGCGCAGCTGCGCCTGCGCACTCGTCACCCGCGCCGCCTTCTCCGCCGCCCGCCGCATCACGGCGGCCTCGGCGGCCCCGCGCGCCGCCGCCGCCGACGCCGCGCGACGCTCCGCCGCCGTCCGCTCCGCCGCCGCCCGCGCCGCCGCCTCGTCGCGGCGCTGTCGTGACAGTCGCGCGAGGCGCTCGCGCAGCAGTGACTGCCGCAGCGCGGCCGTCTGCGCCGACGCCGCCACCGCCGCCGCCACCCGCGCCGCCGCCGCCGCGTGGGCGTGTGCGGCCGCCATGGCGGCGGCGGCGCGTTCGCGCTGTTGTGCGGCGCGAGCCGCCGCGCGCGCCGCCGCCACCCGCGTCGCCGTCGCCGCCGCCCGCGCACTGCGCACCCGCGCCGCCTCCGCGGCGGCGTCGCGTTGTGCGGCGACGCGGCGCGCCCGGCGCTGCTGCAGTTGTGCGCGTCGCGCGGCCGACTGCGCCCGCGCCGCGGCGGCGCGACGCGCCAGCGCGCTCTGCCGCTCCGCCTGCCGCGCGTCGGCGCGGGCGACGCGGTCGGCCAGCCGCGCCGCGTACGCCGCCGCGCGCTCGCGCAGCTGCTGCTGCTGCGCAGCCACTCGTTCGTCGTGCGCGCGGCGACTGGCCTGTTCGGCGGCGGCGCGCTGGGCGGCGCGAGCGCGCGCCTCCTCCTCGGCGTGCTGCCGCGCCTCGCGTGCGCGCTGCTCACGCGCCGCCGCCTGCGCCGCGAGCTCGAGCTGCCGTGTCAGCCGCAGCCGCGCCACCGCCTCGGCGCGGTGCTGCTGCTGACGTCGCTGTGCGAGGGCGGTGCTGTGGAAGCCGCCATCGCGATCACTCTCCGCGTCGTCGTTATGGTTGTTATTGTGGTGGTGGCCGTACGCGGCAGAGGACAAGGGCGCACGTGGTGTTGCTGCCGCAGCGCCCTCTTCGTCTGCCGCCGCACGAGCAGCGAGTGCGAGTGCCGCAGATGGGCTGCGTGTGTACAGAGCAAAGGTACGCATGTGACGCAGCAGCGCCGCGAGCAGCTCGTTTAGCGGCACACGCGCGCAGAGGGCGTAGTAGTCGCTGAGCAGCTGTGTGGACAGCTGTTGCTGCCACAAGAGACAACGCGCGCGACGGTGCCGCGCCACCACCTCGCGCAGCCGTCCTCGTGTCACACTCGCATCCCTGTCCGCGGCGGTCGCCGTAACAGCTGTCGCAGCAGTGGCCGAGGACGGCCGCCGTGCGTGCGTGTCGTGTGGCGGCGATGGCGCAGGTGCGAGCGCGTCATGCTGCAGCTGCTGCAGGTCCGTCAACGCTATGCCGTTGCGCAGCAGCACGAGCACCGAGCGCGGTGAGTTGATGCGTGGTGCGCTGTCGTGGTAGCGGGCGTGTGACGAGTGCTGCTGCTGCTGACGTTGTTGTTGTGTAGCGTGCGGCGAGGTGGCTGCTGCCGCGGCGGTGGTGGCCAGTGGTGGCAGTAACGGCACCGATGTCTGCCTCGTCGTTGCTGCACGCACAACCTCACTGCTGCCACCGCTGCTGCTGCTGTTGTTGTTCAGCCACGCAGGCAGCTGCACCAGTGGCCGCGGCAGTCGCAGCGGCGGCAGGGCGACGGCGTCGTCCTTCGCGCCACCGCCGTTGTCACCCGCGCCGTGTGCATGCAATGCACTGACAGGTAGATGATTGCTACTGCTGCTGTAGGAGCGCAGTGCGCGGGCGAGCCAGGACAGGTCGACGCCGTCGAGGGCGAGCGCGCACGCGTGTGCGTGCTCTGGCGGCGGTGCGAGCAGCACATGAAGCAGTCGCGCACACGCCATCACCTCGTCCTGCGCGCTGTTGTTGCTACTATTGTTGCTGTTGTACAGTGGGATGGCCTCACCGCTGTCATCGCCGCAGCGCAGCGGCAGCGTGTCGAGTGCTGGTGCGGCCGCCGACAGCGCCGTGGCAGCCGCCGCGTCAACGTCGCTCGAATACACCTCGTCCGCAACAGCAGCAGTCGCCGTAGCGTTCGTGGCGGCCACCGCCGTCATTGCCGCTGTTGCTGTTGTTGTCGTTGCGGCGGGCTTGTGCAGAGCGGCAGGCAGCAGCGACAACGCCGACGACGTCGCAGCCACCGCCGCACGACTGTTGCTGCTGTCGTGACTGCGGTCATTGCGCACGGTGCCATGCACGTCTTGTGTCAGCTGTCGTGACGCCTTGTTGCCGCGTGCCGTACGTGTTGGCGTGACGGCTGGCAGTGTAGCGAGGTGGTGTGGACGCGGTGACGACGGCGGCGCCGTGGCCGTCGTCGCTGCTGCTGCGAGGCTGTCCTGGCCGCCGTCCTTGCTGTTGTTGTAGCCGTGTGTCTTGTCCAGTGTCATCGACGACGACGGCGGCTGCTGTGTGCGCTGCGTCGGCGGCTTTGTGTGCGCCTTGTCGCGTGGCGATGCGGCGGCAGCTGCTGCAGCCGGTGTTGTTGCTGTTGCAGGTTGTGCTTGTGCTGCTGTTGCTGTTGCTGCTGTTGCTATTGCTGCTGTTGTGGCGGCGGCCTCTTGTATGGTCGTCATCGTTTTGCGCAATGGTCGCATGCTCGCACGCGGCGATGCGGGCGGTGATGTCACAGTCACCGTGGCGGTAGTGTTGTTGTTGCCCATGTCAGCGTCTGCCAGCATTGGCACAGGCGTGACAGCAGACAGCGCCGCCGCGCCCACGCTGCCACGTCGCGCCTTGCTCGCTGCTCGTGTTGTTGCTGCAGCCGCAACCGACGTCGCGGCTGGTGCTGTTGTTGTCATTACTGTCGTTACGCCCTGCAGGTAGCGCCGCTTTTGTGCGTGTCGCGAGCGCAGCTGCAGCACACGCTCATACTCTCGCTCAGCAGCCGTCATGTCGCCTGGCGAGGGCACAGTGCGGTCAAACGTCGCAGGCACGTCGCGCAACGTCAGCGTCGCACTGCGCTCGTGTGCGGCGAGGTGGCGCTTGAGCAGCTCGGGCTCGTACTTGTCATACTCGGTCATGTAGCGCACACGACTCTTGTCGTCCGTCATGCGTGGTACATTGGGCAGTGCAATCGTAGCGGGCAGGGCCTTGTTGCTGCTGTTGTTGCTGTTGCTGTTGCTATTGCCAGTTGCAGTGACTGCTGTGGCTGCCATGTTTTCGCCCCTCTCTGTGTGTGTGTGTGTGTGTGTGTGTGTGTGCGCACTACGCGCAAGGCAAACAACACGTGTAAGCGACGTGTATACGCAAACATATACACACACACACATACACACTCATGTCTACGCGTCCGCTGTGTGGCTGCGTACTTTCACAGACGTGACTAGTGTACATCTTCACACACACACACACACACACACACGGTGACAGCACGTCAGAACGCGTGCTGGTGTACAACGCCGGCGCCCTCCTCGTGGTACTGCGCCTTGCTCACACACAACTGCGCAAAGGCGTTGCTGCTCGCCCACACGGAGCCGCCCAGCCACGCCGCGTAGGCGCGCTCGGGGAAGGCGACGCAGTTGACGCGCATTGCTGTCATGCTCGCGTGACTGTTGCTGCTGCTGTTGCCACCGCCTGCAGCATGCTGCTGCTGCTGCTGCTGCTGTGAAGCGAGCAGCGACGTGGCCGCGTCTCCTGCGCTGCGCTGACGGCAGTCCTTGCCGCTGCCGTCGAGCTGACGCTGTGCGAGTTCGCGCTGCAGGCGTCGCTCAACATTGCGCAGCATCGTCGTGCCACCCCCAAGCACAACATTGCCGTACAACTCCGAGTGCAGCGAGCTCGGTGCCATGGCCACAACCTCGTCAACAGCCTCGGGCCAGCCAAGCAACGCCGTGCTGCTGCTGCTGTTGCTCTTGTTCGTGTCGTCGTCACCACAGCAGGCGGCAGACGCCGCGTTGCGTGTGTTGTAGCCATACGGTGAGCGCGGTCGCAGGGCGCTGTGCTGTGTGGGCGCAATGTGCCGCGCAGGCGCAAACAGCCGCTCCGCAAGCAGGTGACTGTCGTCAAAGACGAAGATGTGCTCGCCATCGGGCAGCGTCATGTAGGGGCCACCATCGACCGTCGTCGTCGTCGTTGTGTTGGCAGCAGCGGCCGTAGCAATGGTAGCGGTGGCGTTGACATCGCTGTGCGCAGCCGCCGCCGCGTCGTGCTCGACACCGCCGTCGCTGCTGCTACTGCCACTGCTGCTGCCCGTGACAGACGCGTAGCACAGCGTCTCCTTCAGTCGTTCGACGCGCTCCCAGTCACGTCGCGTTGACAGTGCATAGCCGCGGCCGCGCAGCCGTGCAAAGAGAGCGTCTGTCAAGTAATCGCCCGCAACGTGTGTGCTTTGCAGTGCGTGTGACAGCGCATAGCCGCCAACAACAACGCCCACACACGTCTTGCCAGCGCCGCTGTCGACCGCGACGCCGGTGGTGCGGCCGCCGGCGTAGACGGTCGCACTGAGCGTGTTCAGCGTCGCCGCGAGCGGCGCGGCGATGCTCTCGAAGAGCAGCTCAGCCACACGCTCACGCGTGCGTCGGTGCTGGTCGGCCGGCTCGAGCAACAAAAACGGCGTCGCCTCGGGCGTCACCGGCAGCCGCTCGTATACCGTGTACAGCAGCAGCTGCTCAAGTGCGTCCATGTCGTGCACGTGACCATGTTGCACAGGGCGACGCAGCTGCAGCAAGCCCGCCTCACACGCCGCCACGTCACCGGCAAGCACATCGACGTCGTGCTGCAGTAGTGTGGTGCGCTGACCAGCGTGACGTGCAGCACCCACCAGCGTCGGCATCGTCACACGCGGCGCCTCCTCGGCTGCGAAGCCGACACGCGTCCATCGTGTGCCCGTGTCGAGCACCATGACATGGCTGCTGCTGTCGTTGCTGCTGCCAACGCCACTGTACGCCACGGCCTCGTCGTACATAATGTCGTCGCTGCACACACAAGGTTCACAAGGATACTGTGTGTATATATGTGTGTGTGCTGACACAAGGCAAGCCAACATGCACGCACATCTACACACAATGTGACACACACACACACACACACTAGCATGCAACACACGCAAGATGCGATACATAGACGACGATAGCTGACAACTATACACACACATACACATACACACTCACAAGCACGAGTGTGTATGTGTGTTTGTGTGCAACTACTCATCCTCGTCCGTTGTGTTGCTGCGCGGTGCGTAGCGACCGGAGCGACTGACATAGTTGCCTGGTGCATCAAGCACCGCCGGACGTGTGAGCTGACTGCGCGTGCTCGCAATCGCCTCGGCGTGTGCGGCGAGGACGCGCTCCATGTCGCTGTTACGCACAAAGCGCTCGTGCTCGTTGAGGCCGTGGCCAACTTGGTGGTGCCGCGTGTTGTTGCGCATAAACGGCGACTGCCAAAACACAACAACGAAGAAGATGGCGCCGGTGACGAGAGTGATGAGCACCATCGCGAGCTGATCTGGAGCGAGCAGTGCCATGTAGGTGTACGTCTCGAGGCGAGTGCGTTGTGCGGTGTGCAAGGAGCCTACACGTGCGTAGGCGTTCATGTTGTTGTTGCGGTAGAGCATGCCACGCTCTGATGCACGTGCGCCTGGCGCGAAGGCGTGCAGGTAGGGCTTCATGCGCACACACCGCGACACGCGCAGCATCTTTGTGTGTATGTATGCACAAACTAGCGCATGTATGTATATATGTGCAAGCAAGCAAAGCACACAATGTCGACACTGTGCAAAAACACGACAGCACACACACACACATACACGCACACACACACACACACTTATGCTACACAAAGTGCATGCCGACTACATACATGTACGCACTACATACATCATACACGAGCGCACACACACACACACACACACACACACACACAGAGCTACAAGTAGCCCATGCGCATGGCCGCATTCTTAAACTGCTCGATACCGCACTGCCCGTCGACGGCGTCGGCGGCTACCGCGTCGTATACTACATCAATCTGCGCATCACTCAGCGGCATCTGCGCCGCACGGCAGAGCGTGCGCACCGCACTGCGTGTGCGACCACCTGCAAAGTAGCGAGACTGCACACCCAAACGCACATAATGGCAGGGCTGCAGCAGCTGCCGCGCCGTTGCCTCGTCACCGAGCGCCACGGCGGTGCGCAACGTGCCGCCTGACGCGTCCTTGTCGTCGCTACTGCTGCTCTGCTTGTCTGTGCTTGCTGCGGTGGTGGTGGCAGCACATGGCAGTGTTGCTGTTGTGCTGGTCGTTGTGGCGCTGACTGCTGCTGGCTCTGCCCACGAAGACAGCAGCGTGCGCACCGTCTCGCCGCCACGCACGGTAGCGTCGTGCACAGTCGCATCACCGCCGTCTGCTGCACCCTGCTGCTGCTGCTGTTGCTGTGTGTGCCGTCGACCACGCTTCGCCTCACTCCACGTCGCCGGATCGTCAAAGCCGTAGCGACGTGGTTGTCCAACCTCTGCCATCCGCGTGCGCTGATGGTCAGTCAGCCGCGTCGGCAGCAGTCGCGTAGCGGCGGCGGCAGCTGCTGTTGCGTCATTCGCAGCAGCGTGCGTGTCTGCATCACTGCAAAAGCAACTGCAATACTTGCTGCTGCTGCTCTTCTTCTTGCTACTGCTGCTGTCCTTGTCACTGCGCACACCGAAGCAGTGCTGCGTAGGGTCGATGCCCTTGCTCTGCCAGTCATAGTTGCGATTGAGCTGCTCGCCGGCCGTGTGCTTCGGCGCCACATCACGCCACACACCCAGCGCGGCACGCACGTGTGCACTGTCATTGTGGTAGCCACCTTGACTGCGCGTCTGCGCCGCCGCGTCGCCGCCCTCGCCGCCGCCGCCTCGACCGCCGTCGCGCGCATCCTCCCTGTCGAGTGTGTTGCACGTGCACCTCACACCGCCACCACCACCGTCTTCGCCAGTGCGGCCACCGCCGCCGCCGCCGCTGCTGCTCACACCGTGGCTGTAGCAATGACACGGCTGGCCGCCAAAGCCGTGTGGTGGTGGTGGTGGCAGCGTATACGCGGGTGCCGGTGCGTGACCGAGCGGCTTGCGCAACGCACTCAAGTAGCGCTGCTCACGCTGCTCGTCGAGTATGCTGCACATCTTGTCCGCGTACACGCCCGGTCGCAGGCACGCATCCATGCTGTTGTTGTTGCTGCTGCTGCTGTTGTTGCTGCTGTTGCTGCGTTGTGTGGCTGTAAGCGTCGACAGGCCAGGCGAGCTGCTGTTGCTGTCGTCCTTTTGCGTCGCTGTGCCGGTGCACGCGTCGTCATGGCTGCGACTGCCGCCGCTACCGTAGCGTAGCACCTCGGCAACACGCGGCTGCGTGTAGTCGCCCGCCACACCTGCTGCACGCAAATCGGGCGCAATGCGCTGCAAACGGCGCGCCGTGTCAGACAACATTGCCATCTCTCCTATACGTATGTATGTGTGTGTGTGTGTGTGTGCGTTTTCGTCGTCTGCAGACACACAAAAGAGCACAATGCATCGCAACACACGCACACCCAAACATAAACACATGCAGAGAGACACTCGCACGCAATCGTGCAACTTCGTCGCCTTACATACAAGACCCTTGTTGACACACACACACACACACACATGCATTTGCAGCTCGCTAGTTGTTGTTACCGTACAGCGTCGACAAGGCGCCCTGCGTCGATGGCGACATGGTGCCCCACTGCCGCTGCAGCTGTGCGTGGCTCTTGACAAGACGCCACATGTGCGCACGACGCCACTGACTCAGTGAGGCGTGCTCAATCGTGTTGTTGGCAATGATCGCCTGTATGCGCGAGTTGACATAGTGGTCCATCGACGTCCCGCCCGTCGCCTTGCACTCCTCGCCCAGCACGCGCTGACCCCACTGCATAATCTGCGCATGCGATGGGTGTGTCACGAGCACGCCGCCGTCGTCGAGCGCGAACATGCGAAAGTTCGGCGACAGCGTCCGCGTCGTCGGTGACAAGCCGCCATCGTCGCGATGCAAAAACGGCGTCGTCTCTTGCGGGGGCTCGATGCGGAAGTTGCGGTTTTTGCGCGGCGTGAATGTCGACATACCGTAGCCGCCAAAGCCGTAGCGAATGAAGCCGCGGTTGTACTGCCGGCCCCAGCGCGTGCCAATGTGCGGGTGTTGTATGCGGAAGTGCTTGTGCGACTGCACGCGCAGACGCAACGCACAGCAGCGCAGCATGACGCAAGCTCTCGCTCTCTCTCCTTCCTACACACACACACGCACACGCAAGAGAGAGGCGGATGTACTACGACACGGCACAATACACGGCATGCCAAGGCGACGGCAGCATGCATGGACGCGTGCGTGCATGCATAGCAACTTGCGCCGCGCATACACGTGTCTACATACACAAACACACACACATACAGACGCAGGCAGCATTGCTGTACACGCCCTCAGTTGCTTACACAACGCGCACATACACATACACACACAACTGTGCGTGTGTCTGTGTGCGTGTGTATGTGCGTGTGTGTGTGTGTGTATGTGTCGTCTTACAGACGCTGCTTCTTGCTGTTGTTGTTGTTTGTGTAGCGCTCTACAATGCCGCGCATGACGCGCACATGTCGCACCTTCAGCCGCGACACGTCCAGATCATTGTCATTCTCCATCATGCTCGGGTCATCGCGGCGAAAGTACGCCGCAATGTCCTTCAGCATGTCAGCGTCGGCGTTGGCCTCGATGGCCGCCACGAGCGCGTCCACCTCGTCCTGCGGCGCCAGCTGCTCGTCCGCGTACGACTGCTGCAGCCGGCTCAGCGCGGCCGCGCACTTCTTCGCTTCCGCCATCAGCGGCGATGTGGGGCCGTTGAAGCGGGCACAGTTTTGCCAAATCTGCTCAACGTCGCGTAGGACGTCGGCCGCGCTCGTGTACCGCCCCGCACCACTTGCACCAGCAGCAGCAGCTGCTGCCGTGGCACTGTTGCCGTTGCCATCGCAGCTGTCGACGAGCTTGTCGAGCACGGTGCGCAGGCTCATGGGACTGCTGACCACGTCATAGTAGTTGAAGACGCCGAGCGAGAGCGCGTTGACCGGCTCGCGAAAGTTGACCGAGCTGCTCTCCTCTGTGTACAGCTTGTACAGACAATGGTACATGTTGCGCAGCTCCGCGCTGCACTGCAGGTTGGCCTGATACACGTGCTTGCCGCTAGGCAACGGGTGCGGGTGTCGTGTCGCGCAGTCAATGTAGCTGAGCCAGTACTCGACCTCCTCGGCGGCGCTGCGCTGCTGTTGCACGGTAGGCGGCATGTCGCAGCCACTGCAACCACAAACACACTGTGCTGCTACACACCTATACATACATGTATGTGTGTGTGTGTGTACCATACACGACAAGCAAACATGACACACACACACAAAGAGACAGCTGCGCACACACACACACACATACACGCGTGTATCGTTACATTACTGTCGCTGCTGCTGCAGTCGCTACCACGTTAGCGGAAGTGCGTGGCGAAGCCGGGCTCGTCTTGCGTGTCGACCATACGCACACGCAGCCCGCGCATCTTCAGCTCCGTTGCCGCACGCCGCGCATTGAGCGCGAGAGACCGCTTCCACGGCGGCAGCGCCTCGGCGGGTACAAACACAACGCCCTCGGCACATCGCCGCTCATACGTCTCGAGCATCGTCCGCGTGGCAATGTCACGGCGCACCTTCATGACGGGCATGTACGGTGTACGACGCGTCTGCAGCAGCATTTGCTTGTTCGTCACCTTGAACATGCGCGGCAGTCGACGCATGACCATTGTGTGTTGCGCTGCTACAGGCCTGGCAAGCGCACAGACAGACACAGACACAAGCGAACAAAGGCGGTCGCTACACAACAATGCATGCACAACAGTGCAAGTAGACAACACAGCAAGACGCCATGCGCGCACTTACACACACACACACACAGAGAAAAACAAAGTACGTGACGTACACAAATGTATGTCATACTACACACACACACATACGCATACGCACACTGTTGCGATAATCACTTCACACATACACGCACACACCATACACACTGTTTACGCAAAACTACACCACGTTGCGCTACACACACACACACACATGCACACGTGTGTGCGTGCACTTGTACTACGCGAACTGCCGTTGCTGCAGCGGCGCGGTCAGCTCGTGTGCACGTTACTTTTGCGCCGCCGTAGCAGCAGCGGTGACGTCGGCTGACGATGGTGATGGTGGTGGTGTCAGCAACGGCAAAGTCGAACCGCGGCCAAAGCACACAATCGACCAATACAGCGTAGGCAGCAGCAGCGCGTGCAGCACGCACATGGGCAGGGTAGGCAGGCTGCGCAGCGGATTGTGCAGCACAAACGACAGCTCACGGCCCAGGCGTGCGACGCGATACGGGAGCAGCCGCCACTGCAGTGTCAGAAAGTCCGAGCTGAGAGTGCTTGCCATGTCAATGTCCTGCGCATGGCAGCGCTTCAGTGCCGCGTCAAAGCCGCCGTGGCTGCCTGGCTCGTGCAGAAAGGCACTGACGTGCCTGCGCGTCAGCACCGCGCTGCGTCGCAGCATTGCGTCACACAAACGCACAGACACAAAAACACTTGTTGTTGCTGCGCACACGCAGCGGGGGGCAAAGATGTGTGCTTGGCAAGCACAAGCGTAGTGTACGCACGCGCACGCAACAAAACACGCACACAGCGACACACAGAGACAATGCGCTACAGAGCTGTACAACACAGACAAGTAACAATGCAGATCGTACACAAGCACACACGTGCACACACAAGTCAACATTATATGTAGAGCTTATGCAGAAATGAACACAACAACGTGCACACGTCACGCGCGCACACGTCACGCACTATGCATGCGTCGTTGCAAAGCAAAAGCATGTCATGCTAGCCCATATGTACGCACCGTGCATACACACGCATACGTGTACACAAAGCCAGAAAAAAGTACACGCACACGCACAGCGTGCTCAGGCTGCGTCTACTTCTTCTCCTGCTGCTTGGCCGCGAAGGCGGCGAGGCGCTCACGGCGCGCCTTGATGGCTGCCTTCTGGTTGTTCTTGCGCACACGGCGGGCGTTGATCAGCGCCGGCAGCCAGCCACCACGCTTCGAGTTGTGCAGGTGCAGCGGCATCGCGCGCTTGATGCCATTGCGGTGGTTCTTGCTCGACTGGTTGTGGTTGGTGTGGTTCTTCGACTTGGCCATGGCGTCAGCTGGTGCTGTGTGTCGGGGTGTGTGTAGTAGTAGTAGTATGTGTATGTGTACAAGGCAGCAGTAACTACACACGCATGCAACACGCATACACACACACACAGGCAAAGGCAAAGGCAACAAGAGCAAGTATACGCAGTAGCACAAACACATACACGCACCGCATGTACGCAGACACAGATACAGTACGTGCTTTTGTTAGTGTGTGTGCGTGTGCTGCACAGCATGCGCTGTTGTGCAATGACGAGCGTTGTACGCTGCATGACAAGAACGTGTCGTCCTTGCGTGCGAGGCGCTGTGTGCGTACACACCGCGCAACACACACACACAAACATACACGACGCGTCACAAGCACAAGTACAGACATGTGTGCACACCGCACAAGGCACGCGAAATGAGCGAAGGAGCGCAAACGCAACACACAGCACACGCACGCGACAGCAGCAGCGGCTGCACATGCACGCACGCAAGCACAAATGTACGCTGTGCTTTGTGCGGTGCGCCGCGTGTAGTCGGGCCTCGCGAGTACCTGTGTGTGTGTGTGTGTGTGTGTTATGCACACGCATACGAGAGAGGGTGGCAGTCGAGCACAGCAACGCACCGGACAGCAACAGCAGTGACAGCGACAGCAGCAGCAGCACAACACGTGCACATGCATCACCTGCGCTTGTACATGCATATGTGTGCGTGCTTTTGCGCGTGCTCAGGCTGCGTCTACTTCTTCTCCTGCTGCTTGGCCGCGAAGGCGGCGAGGCGCTCACGGCGCGCCTTGATGGCTGCCTTCTGGTTGTTCTTGCGCACACGGCGGGCGTTGATCAGCGCCGGCAGCCAGCCACCACGCTTCGAGTTGTGCAGGTGCAGCGGCATCGCGCGCTTGATGCCATTGCGGTGGTTCTTGCTCGACTGGTTGTGGTTGGTGTGGTTCTTCGACTTGGCCATGGCGTCAGCTGGTGCTGTGAATGTGTGTGTGTGTGTCGATGTAGTTGCGAAACAAAGAGCAACACAAGTAAATGAGAGTGCCGCACAAACACACGCTCTTGTGTACGTGACCGCGGTGTACCGCCCCTCTAGCAACACAAAGGCAAATGCAATACATGCATGTACACGCACAAGCGCCGCCAACTCATGCTTGCACATACACGCACACAGGTACATGCTTTGCGTCGTGCTCGTTATTGTGCTGCACTCGTGCGCATGCTTGCTACCGTTCGACAAGACACATATACACACACACACGCAGAGTTGGTGTTACTTGTGCTGCAGTGAGCGCAGGCTCTTGCGCTTGGCAAGGTAGTCAATGAGCGACGTTGCGATGGGGCGAAGTGCATACCCGAGCCGCCCCTCGAGCGTGAGCGCCTCGGCGTCGCTGTGCATCGCCGCCAACACACACGCACGCGCACACCGCACAGGTGACATGCCCCGTCGCGGACCTACACTAGTACTGCCACCCCCGCTACTGCTGCTGCTGCCGCTGCTGCTCGTCGTTGTCATCGTGGCAGCTGCAGGCGCCGTTGCCGTCGTCAGCACGCGTGCATGAAAGTTTGTATCGACGTAGCCGGGGCAGCACAGCGTAATCGGCACACACGTCTCACCACGCAACGCGTTCATGAAGCCCTGCAGCGCGTGCTTCGACGCCGTGTAGGGGCTGCGCAAGATGGACGGCAGCACGCCCGCAAGCGAGGAGATGACAAGAATGCGGCTGGGCGAGGCGGCGCTGTGGGTGGCCGTCAGCTGCGGCAGAAAGTGCTGCAGCAGACGCACATTGGCAAAGTAATTGATCGCCATCATCGCCGCACACGCGTCGACAAAGGCGGGTGCGCTGCTGAAGGGCATGATGGCACCCGCACCCGCATTCAGCACAAGATACTTGACACCGCCTGACGGCAAGCTCGCCTTGCCAGCGTCTGCGTCTGCGGTGGCTGCTGCCGTCGTCGCACAAAGCTGCTGTGCTTGTGCGGCAACGTGCTGCGCCCCCGCCTCGGTAGCAAGGTCGGCGACAATGTAGTCGACCTGTGGTGCACCCGCGGCACGACAGTCGTCTGCGGTGTGCTGCAGTGCTGCGGCATTGCGACCGACGAGCAACACGCGACAGCCAGCGCTGGCAAACTGCAACGCAAGCTCGCGTCCGAGGCCGCTGCCGCCGCCCGTGATGAGGGCTACTGCACCACGCTGCAGTGGCCGATAGCGTCGTCGACGCAGCAGCGCCCGCAGCAAACACAGCGTCAGCAACGCACCCGACAGCAGCGACGCCAAGTGCAACACTCGCATGTGCAACTGCAGGTAAGAGCGTGTGTGTATGTGTGTGTGTTTGTGTGTGTGTGTACGCGCAAAAAAGGAAGGCTGGCAGCACGACAAGGCGTAGCCATCGCAACGACACATAGCGCATGTCAGATACACGCAAATACACGCACACGACATGCAGACGACATGCTGCGACAAGAGTGTATACACACGTATGTATGTATGTATGCATGTATATATGTGTATGCACGCTATGCGAGCAGCGGTCGTGTCGCGACGCTCGTCACGTGCTCCTGGCCGTGCTTGCGGTACAACGTCAGCTCCTGCTGCTTGAAGTAGCGTCTGCCATTGCTGCCAATGAGCACAATGCTCACAAAGTAGCGCACACTGTAGCGACACAGCTGCGACGGCGATGCCGCGATTGCTGCACTGCTGCTACTACCACTGTTGCTGCTACTGTTGCTGTGCTGCTGCGGTGTGCACGTCGAGACAATGTACGTCGGCGTCAGCCGTGGCACGGCACGCAAAAAGAGGCGCACAGGCAGCACCTCACCGACAATGGGTGCGCCGTCCATCACATCCATCTTGTACAGCACCTCAGACTCGCTGATGCGGTTGGCGGCCGCGTCCGCGCCGACGTACTCCTTGCGCAGCAGGCTGACCTCACCGGCGGTGATGTCGAGTGTGGCAATCTTGAACACAATGACACCATACACGCACTCGCACAGGTCAAACACGCTCTTGCTGAAGCGAAACTCGATGTGCAGTGTGTCCTCGACGCCCACTTCCATCGAGGTGGACTGCGGGCCGTAGACAAGGTCGCGCGCCATGCCTCGCACGGGCGGTGTGACAGCACACGATGCAGTAGCAGCAGCACTGTTGTTGCTGTTGTTGCTACGCGCAGCATGACTACCCTCGGCTCTACTCAGCGCCTCGTCTACACACGTCACCCACAACACCCGCGACGCCGTCAGATTCTTGACCGGTCGCATCACAGTGGCGTGTATGCTGTACTCCACCTCAACACGCACGCCTGCATACGACTCGTACGCCTTTGTGGCAGCAAAGTCAAACGCATAACGCGTGGGCTGTTGTGGCTGCTGCAGCGTCGCCGCCTCGTAGCGCTGCTCTTGCTGCACAAACGTCACCGCCGCCGCCTCACCTCCGCTCTCGTTGCGCGTTCGCACCACACCCGTCAGTGCAATGACGACGCCGCGATGAGCAAAGGACGTGCTGCTCGGAGTCAACACCACCGCACCACACACCGCCGCGTCACGAGTGAAGCACACCAGCGGCGGCGGCTGCTGTTGCGGCTGCTGTTGCAGTGCATGTGTGGCGTCATGGCGGTCACCTTGTTGCCTGCCAGCGCACTCGTCGTCAAACTCGATGGACACACTGCAGCCCTCGACACGCTGTAACAAGCGCGAAAAGAACGACGCCACGCCAGAGGTCGCTGCTGCTGCTGCATTGTTGTTGCTGCTGCTGCCGATGTTGCTGTTGCTTGTCATGCTATTGTTGTCAGCGACGCCACTGCCGTTGCCGCTAGACAGCGGCCCGATTGACTGCATCGCTCTGCGTATGTATGTATATGTGTGTGTATGAGTGTGTATGTATGTATGTATGTGTGCGTATGTGTGTGTGTGTGTGTATGTATGTGCGCACTATTGTCGTGCTGACGCACAAAGGCGCAAGCAATGTTGCTTGGCATCTTGCGCATGCACGAGCGAGCGTGTGCGCGTGCATGCTCGTCACATGACATCGGCACACGTACGAGCGTCTGTGAACGTGTACATTTGTGTGCGTGTATGTGTAGGGCCGTGTACATGGCGTCATGTTTGCGCATCGTATAGTCGGTTACGTACAGACACACACACACACACACACATACATAGTAAGCGTTGTAGTTGCAAGTGCGACGACAGGCGAGACGAGACGAGACACACACACACACACACAGGTTTATATGTTTACAGCAGGAGCTGCTGCAGTTGCTGCTGCTGCTACGCAAGTGCGCTATTGATCGCCACGGCGAGCAGAAACAACTCGCAGACGGTGTAGTCTGTCAGTGGCGGGTAGAACGACACCGTCTGCGAGGCAGCATCATACTCGGCCAGCAACGCCTTCGCTGCCACGGGTGCGCCTGCTGCTGCGCCTGCTGCTGTTGCCGTCGAGGCCGACGACGACGACGATGATGATGCAAAGGTCGACGAGGCGGCAGCCACGACGGCGGCGGCGGTGCTGCGCAGCAGTGCGCCGGCGCGATCGCGTCGTCGCGTCAGATCATCGCCGTAGAGCGTCCACGACGTTAGCGCACGCGATGATGACGACGCCGTCGTCGTCGTCGTCGCGGCCGGCAAAGAAGGTGCTGAAGGTGGTGAAGACGGCGGCACCGCCACGCCAGCGTGTGTGTTCGTGGCCTGTGCACTGCTCCTCGCCGTCTTCTTGTCATTGCCACCACCACACTCGTTATTGTTGTTGCCGCTGTTGTTGTTGCCGCTGTTACGCGTATGACTCGCGCGTGGCAGAACCACCGCCATGCGCACACGCTCACCGACAATGCGGTGTCGCGACCCACGCTGCGTCGCCACCGCCGTCTCACCCCACACCTGATAGAGTGTGAGTCGTGTGCGCAGGCGACCTTGACGCAGACAGAAGCGCGCGTGACGTTGCGCGTTGCACAAGATGAGGTGCTGGTGTAGCACGTGGCCGCTCTCACGCAGCAACTCGCCAACGACAAGGACGCTGCTCGATGCCGGCGAGTTCGGTGGTCGTAGTGATGACGTCATGGCAACGACGCCGCCGCTGCCACCACCACAGTCATCGTGTTGTTGTTGTCGCACAGCGTTGTCCTTGTCACGACGACCAGTGCAGCCACTGCCACTGCCACTGCCACTGTGTCGTGGTCGTGCGTCGCAGGCGTCTTCGCCAACGGCAGCAGCAGCAGCGGCGGTCGTCGTTGCAACAGTCGTGTCCTTCGTCTCGCATTGTTGTTGTTGCTGTTGTTGCAGTTGCAACGACGTCGACGACGGCGTGGCGGCGCGTGCGAGGACGACGAGCACGACGCGATCGCGCAGCTCAGCAATGTATGCGCCGCGATGATAGCCCACGACGCGGCCGTCGTTCGTGGGCACCAGTGTAAGGCTGACACTGTGTTGTTGTCGTGTTGGTGTACATGTCGCGGCAGGTGCTGCCCTTGCTGCAACAGCAGACGTTGCTGTTGTTGTTGCCGCTGCAGCTGCTTTGCTGTCGATGCTGCTGCTGCTGCTGCTACGACTGCGGCTGCTGTCGCTGCTACGGCTGCTGCTCAGGCTGGTTGCCTTGTCGACCACGCGCGTCTCATCTGTCTGTGTCGTCGTTGCTGTTGTTGTTGTCGAGTCCGACTGCAAGGACGACAACGACAGAAACTCACTGAGCACGTCAGGCGCCCCCACCACGACGACAGTGCGACGTGGTGCACCACCACCTGGCAGCGTCGTCGCTGCTGCTGCCATTGTGTTCGTGGGCGAGACGTGCTCGTGTGACAGCGGTGTGCACACCGCCGGCGTGTGTGTTTGCGCAGCACGCACGCATGCGTCACGGTCAGCGGTCCGTGCGGTCGCGTCACTACCAGTAACAGTAGTAGCTGTAGCCGCTGACGCGACCACGTCATGCTGCGGTGGTGGTCGTCTGCGGCGTGGTGACGATGACGTCATGGTGGGCGAGTCGAGCGAGCACAGGCTGCATGGCGAACACACGCGCGCGTCGTATGCGGCAACGTCGGGTACAGCAGCAATTGCAGGGCCGTCGTCGTTGTTGTCGTCGTTGTGGCTGCTCGTCACGTCGTACGCCAGCGGCAGCGGTTCCGTGGCGAGCGCGTCACTCAGCCGCAGTGTCTCGCTCAGCGGACATGCCTCGACGACGGCTGTTGTTGCCTCTGCGGGTGCGCTGACATTGGCAGCGCTGCCACGACGCAGCCGCGCAACCTCGCGCGCGAGCAGCGCCGACACCTCGTCCTCGCCATCGCCGCCACCCAGCTGCTGCTCCTCGTCACCGTCGCCGTCACAGGCCGCCTTCTTGCTATTGCGTTGTTGCTGCTGCTGTTGTTGTCCTCCGCGCTTGTAGCCCTCGGCGCCGCCATCGCCACGCAGCATCGGCAGCACATGCTGCGGCTCCACAAACTCGGCGAGACTGGCAACACACGGCGGGCCGCTGTAGAAGCGAATCTTGTCCTGCACCCGCACATTGACGAATGGCCGCACCACCTTCCACGCCCCCGTCACGGCCCAGCCCGTGTTGTACACGAGCAGCCGCCGCATCACCTCGGGGTAGCCCTGCTGCAGCACACGCGTCAGATCACGCAGCAGTGCGAGGGTGACGGCGTTGACGCTCGACATGGTCACCTTGCTCAGGTCGAGCACGCAGGTGCAGCGGTCGACGCCGCGGGCCTTGGCCACATAGCGTGCCGCCTCCATCACATGCATCTGCTCACGCAGCAGCGTCGCGCGCGGCACGAGGCGTGTGGCCGGCAGCAACACCGCAGGGTCTGGCGTCATCCACAGCACCGGCAGGCCCTGCACATCGACGCCAAAGACGCGCGCGAGCATCTCGCGCAGACACGGGTGGGGTGGCTCGGCGAGGATGCCGTCGAGGCGTTCGTCACGGCGCATGTCGACATACGCGCGCACACTCTGCTCCGCCGCCGCCACCTGCCACTCACTACCAATGAGGAAGCGATAGAGCAGGTCGCAGTCGCCGAGCTTGTACATGTCCTGCACCGGCAGCACATCACGCACGCGGTCGCGCAGCTGCTTGTTCTTGCTACGACACTCCTCGTCAAGCACTACTGGCCCCGAGTGCGTTTGCGCGCGCCAGTCGAGCTCATACTGCGCCTCCCATGATGATGACTGCATCACCAGCACACACACACACACACTGACACACACACACACACAGAGAGAGAGAGGGAGAGACGCGTACACGTGCGCGTGCGCGAGTATACTTGTGTGAAACGCAACAAGGCAGGCAACACACGCACACACCATGACAATGCACACATATATACACACACATGCACCAGCACATGCTGCTCACACGCACATGCACGATGCACCTACACACACACACACACACTTACACACGCAACGCGTGTCGTCGCAGCAACAACAACAAGGTGAGGATGAAAACGACCATGCACAATGTGTACTTGCCGCACCGTCTGTGCGTGTGTGCGTGTGTGTCGTGTGACCGTGTGTGTGCACACATGTCATGTGCGTACACACCGTCACACGCCACGCAGGGCCGCAAGGCGCGCCTGCAACTCCGCGTCCGCCTCGTCGTCCTCCTTGTCTGCGGCATTCTGCACCTGCTGCGACGGCGCCACCGGCAGCGCCGAGGTGCGCACACCGGTGCCCTGTAGCTTGTTCATCATCACCTCGTCAACAACCTTGTTCACCTCCTGCTCCAGCTCCGAGTCGCTAATGTCCTCGTCCACGGCGTCGTCAATGGCGTCATTCATCATGCCGTCAATCAGCCCCGTCTTGGCCATCTCCATGCTCATCGCCTGCATCGTCTCACGCACATCGCGCACCTTGACGAGCTGATTGATCTCCTTCATGATGACACTGCTCTTCTGCAGCGAGCCGACGACGCGCAGCTGGGCGAGCTGGTTTTGCAGCTGCATCGACACCGAGTTGATCTGCGACTTGACCGTGTACATGCGCGCGACCGCCTTGCGTGTGCGCACGAGCTCCTTGGCGACCATGCGCATGGCGACGGCGTCATTCTTCGCGGCCGCCTGCCGCAGTGTTGCCTTCAGCTTCTGCTCGTCACGTGCAATGTGCATAATTTGCAGGTCAATCTTCCGCTGCTCCTTGCGCAGCTCGCGCGTCCACTCGCGCACGCGCTGCTCATTCGTCTTGCCACCCAGTGTCGTCTTGATCGAGGCAAGCATAAGGCGTGCTCGTATGTATGTCTACGTGCGTATGTGCGTATGTGTATGCAAAAAAGCTAGCGACTTGACAAGCAGACGGGCAGCGACATATCGCAACATACATACACACATACACACACACACATACACATCGACACGTGTAGCAGACGACACTTCATGGCACGTCGTGCCAGCCAGCAGCACCACGGCAGAGCGCACGCTCCTCGTCATCCTCTGTCGTCGCCGTGCGTGTGTCTTGTATGTCCGAGTCAAAGCGCGTACTCTGCACGACCAGTGGTGGCTGCAGCGTATAGCAGCACGGATCGACAACATACGGCACTGCCGCAGACGCAGCACATGGCACGTCCTCTTGTGACACACCCACGTGCATCGTCATCATCGTGTCGAGCTGATACGTGAGCGGCAAGCAGCGCTGCAGCAGCCGTGCCGCGCCCGCGGGCGTGACAGCATACGCATTCGTCGTGCGATGCAGCTGCGGCACTCGGCACACACCCTCCGCGACGCGCAATTGCGCACACTGCCCAGCCGTGTCGAGGCCGCTGACGTAGAGCAGCTGCCAGTCGGGCGGCACGCAGCGCAGCCGCGCCTCATAGCGACTGACAAAGTCGCACGGAAAGAGCGAGTCGTCCTCGACGACGAGGTAGTGCAGTGCCTGCGGCGTGTGCACGTGCGGTGGCGAACGCGTGTGTGCGTGTTGCGCCTGCGCACACGCGCCGAGTGCGACAATGCGTGCCCACAGCAGTGCATGCGTCAGTGCACAACCAATCGCAGCGGGCGTCAGGTCCATGCCCCAGATGCGGTCAGCCGCGGCGGTGCGCACGCGGTGTGTGCCCAGTCGCGACAGCAGCCCGCACCCACGCGCCGCGGCCACGTCCACATCACGGCCATCGACCGCGCGCACGCGCTCGACGTAGTGCGCTGGCACACCAGCACGCACGTGCAGCTGTGCGCACAGCGACTGCCATCGGTCAGGTCGTCGGTCCAGATTGATCGCAAAGACGCGCGCAAAGGGCAGACACGACTGCCGCGGCGTCAACGACACAGACGCGGCTGCGCACATGCAGTCGCCTACATACACACACGCATGTGCGCAACAAGAGACAGTGTCAAGTGACGTGACGTGCTGACAGACGCACACACACAAGCGCACACGTGCATGTGTCGACTTGTCCACCTACATACACGCGCTATGCACTACGCACACACATACACACACACACACACACACTTGCTGGCGTCACTACACGATACACATGTGCACGCGCACATACATGTGCACACCACACTTGTCAGCGCCAGAGGCAGCCGAGGTAGGTCGACCAGCGTGTTGGCCCCATGATCTTTGACGAGCTATTCAGTGGCGGGCTGCGCGGCACGAGGTCGTCAAGGTCCTTCGCCTTGACAATGTGTATGTAGCTTCCCTGATTCGGCCCGACAATGACCTGAAACGAGCCAGCAAGGATGGCGCTTGGCCCAGACAGGCTGATGTCCTGCTCGGGTGACTCGTACATCAGGTACTTGTAGCTCAGCGTGCTCGACGTCACTTCGCGGTGACACATGCGCAGCAGCAGATTATGCTCACGGTAGAGCATGGGCAGTGTGCGCTGCACATACGTGCGCTGCCACTCCTTGTCATTGTCAATGAGCTTGTGACACTCGTAGCGGTGCTTCAGGTTGTCATACTCCCAGAGCTGCACAAACTCGTTTAGCGCGCCCATCTGCACCGTCCAGAAGCCGTGACAGCTGCCCACCGGCGGCCGCTGCGAGATCGTCTCCATCGTCACACGGTAAAAGTTGTCATACTGCCCCGGCAGCAGCTGCGTATAACGCAGCTCGTACACGTGCGTGCCCGGCCGTGACACGATGGCGCGCAGCACACTGCCGCGTCGCATAATGTCAAAGAGTGTATATAGGTGTGTGTGTGTGTGTGTGTGTGTGTGTGTGTTTGTTTGTTTGCTGCCTACTGCGCACATGTATGCATGTGTGTGTGTGTGTGTGTGTGTGTGTGTAATCAAGGTGCAGCATGACGTCGCAGTACATGCATCGCCATCGCTGCTACTGCCTCGGTGTGCATCATCTGCTCACATGTCACACACACACACACACAGAGAGAGACAGCGAGCGAGAGAACGCGAAACGCTACATGCACACTGCCCTTGCTACGGCATGACCTTTGCGTTACCTATGCTATACACACACACACACACACACACATACGCACGTGCACATACACACGCATCTTTGCTATGTTGCCTGCTACGCTCACTTGTCACATACACGCACACGCACACGTATGCATACACGCACGCCTGACTAGCTGAAGACCGTGTCACAGATGCGCGCCTGCTCCGCGTCGTGTCGGGCCTTGTGCCCTGTCGCCGTCGACGCGCTCGTCGCCCGACCCGCGTAGCGCAGCGGTCGTGTGCCGTGCGTGTAGGCGTCAATGCGCTCCTCGACATGCGCCCAGGCGCCCATGTTCTTCGGCTCCTCCTGCGCCCACATTAGCTCCGCCGCCGCATACTCGGCGAGCAGCGCACGCACCTCCGCGACAGGGAACGGCGACAACTCCTCCAGGCGCACGAGGGCGACATCGTCGACACCGCGCGCGTCGCGCTCCTTGCTCAGCGTATGGTACAGCTGCCCAGTGCACAGCACGAGGCGGCGCGCGGTGGCGCCGCCGATGCCGCGCGCATCGCCGAGGACCGGCTCGAAGCCGCCGTGCAGGAGCTCGTCGAGCGAGGACACATTCGGCGCACGCAGGTACTGCTTCGAGAAGAACAAGATGAGCGGCTTGCGAAAGTCGCGCTTGAGGTGGCGGCGCAGCACGTGAAAGTACTGCGCCGGCGTCGTCGGGCACACCACTTCCCAGTTGACCCGGTGGGCGCGCTCGGCGCGGGTGTACGTCGCGGCCTCCTCACACGCCGTGGCGTCCTCGTTGCTCATTTGCAAGAAGCGCTCGAGGCGGCCGCTGCTGTGCTCCGGGCCCTTGCCATCGTAGCCGTGGGGCAATGCGACAATGCACGACTGCTGCTGATTCCACTTTGACTCGCCGGCGGAGAGGAACTGGTCAAAGATGATCGCCGCGCCATTGGCAAAGTCGCCATACTGCGCCTCCCACATGACGAGCGTGTTGGGGTCACAGAGCGAGTAGCCGGCCGCGTAGCCGAGCATGCCATACTCGCTCAGTGGACCATTCGTAATGACAAAGCTGCCACACTTTGTCGTCGTTGCTGTTGTTGCTGCTGCTGCTGCTGCACCCGCCGTCACCTCGGACAAGTGCGCCAGCGGCGTGTACGTGCGTTGCGCGACCGTGTCGTGGACGACGGCGTGGCGCTGCGAAAACGTCCCGCGCTCGACGTCTTCGCCAAAGACGCGGATGGGGTGGCCCTCGAGCAGCAGACTGCCCCACGCTAGCGCCTCGGCCGCGCCCCAGTCGATGCCTTGGCCTGCCGCAATGCACTCGCAGCGGCGGTCAAGCACAGCCTGCAACTTGGGGTGCACGACAAAGCCACTGGGCAGCGTGCGCAGCGCGCGCAACACCGCGTCCACGACGGGGCGCGTAATCGCCGTCGGCTGCAGCGTGACGCGGCCGAGCTCGTCAGAGTGTCGCATAGGCCGCCACGCCTCTGGTATGTTTTGCTTCAGGAACGACGCATAGTGCACCCGCGACGCGGCCTCGACGTACGCGCCATAGCGCTGCTTCTGCGCCACCACCATCGCCGTCGCCTCGCCCGGCGTCACGACGCGCTCGGCGATGAGCGCGGTCGTGTACTTGGTGAACACGTCGGGGGTGGCGCGTATGCGCTCGTACATGCGCGGCTGCGTGATGCTCGGGTCGTCGCTCTCGTTGTGACCGTAGCGGCGGTAGCAGACGAGGTCAATGACAATCGACTTGGCAAACCGCGCGCGGTACTCGGCGGCGAACTCGAACACGCGCACCACGTCCTCGGGGGCGTCGCCGTTGACGTGCAAGATGGGGCAGTCAAAGACGCGGCCGAGGTCGGTGCAGTAGGCGCTGCTGCGGCTGTACACCGGGTCCGTGGTGAAGCCAATCTGGTTGTTGCACACGACGTGTATCGTGCCGCCCGTGTCGTGCTCGCCGACGGCGCTGATGCACATCGACTCGAAGGCGACGCCTTGCCCGGTGAAGGCGGCATCGCCGTGTATCTCAATCGGCATCACCCGCGCGCGGCCCTCGGCACCGAGGCGCACCTGACACGCGCGGGTGTAGCCCTGCACGAGCGGGTTGACCGCCTCGAGGTGCGACGGGTTGCACAGCATCTCCGTCTCCATCACGGTGCCGGCGCCGTCGCCGAGGCGCAGCTGCGCGCGTGCGCCGAGGTGGTACTTCACATCCGACTGCATCTGAAACGGCAGCAGCTCGTCGCCCGTGATGCCGGTGAACTCGCGCAGGATGACCTCAAACGGCTTGCCAATGATGTGGTAGAGCACATTGAGACGGCCGCGGTGTGCCATGCCAAGGTTGATCTTCCGCACACCAAACCGCCCCGCCGTCTCGAGCAGCGAGCGCAGCCCCAAGACGAGCGTCTCGGCGCCGTCGCAGCCAAAGCGCTTTTGCGTGGCAAACTTGCGCTTGAAAAAGTCCTCAAAGTGCACCGCCGAGGCGACCAGCTCCCAGATGCGCCGCTTCTCCGCCGCACTCATGCTGCGCTGCAGCGCACTCTCCTGCCCGGCGACCTCGATCTGGCTACGCATAAACATCTTCGTCGCCGCATCCGACACGTGCGTCAGCTCGTAGCCCACACGGCCGCAGTAGCGACGCAGCAGTAGCGTGTGCAGCTGCCGTATCGTCATCGGCGGACTCGTCGTGTTGAACACACCCCCGACATTGTCCTGAAAGCCCACGCGCACGACACGGTCCATGTCCGCCTCGGTGAAGCCAAAGTACGCCCCGTCCAGTCGCAGACGACTGCGTGCCTTGTAGAGCGGGTTGCGGTGTATCGCATTCGCCGCCGCCGTCGCCGCCGCCGTCGTGATGCTCGCCTCTGCGCCACCACCACCACCAGCCGCGGCATTGGCGGCAGCGGCGAGGGCGGCGGCGGTGGTGGTTGCTGCGCCCGCGCCGCCGCCGTCGCCGGCCGCCGCCTCGCCACCGCTGCTCACCCCGCCGCCATAGTCCACATCGTCGTTGGCGAGCGGATCGGTGCGCGCCATGAGGTGACCGCGGTCCTCAAAGGCGCGAATCATCCACGTCACGCGGCCGCAGTCGTCGAGCGACTGCCGCACGTCACCAGCGGCGGCGGCGGCGCTGCGCGAGAGCGCCGGCACCACATACAGCGCCGACGACTGCAGCGGCTGCTCAAAGTCTGACGCGTCCGCCTTGGCGAACAGCGCCGCCCACGACGCGTCCACCGAGGCGGGGTCGCGCTTCCACGACTGGTATAGGTCATCCACATACATCGCCGAGCTGCCGCTGAGGAAGCTATCGTGCTCGTAGAGCAGACGCCGCGCAGGGGCACCGCCACCACCAGCAACACTGTTGCTGTTGCTTTTGCTCGCAGGCGATGACATACTCGTGGCGCCCGCTGCGCTTGTGGCCGACGCAGGCGCAGCATCGCTGCTGGCGTAGCGCAGTGACGCACACAGCGACACCGCAGCGGTCGCAGTGCGAGTGCACGACGCACGATGCGCCAGCGTCGTGCAAACGATGCAGTGACGCATCATGATGTAAGGCACGTACACACAAACACAGACACACACAGACAGTGACAAACTACACACACACAGCAACACTACAAGCAGCAGCGCAGCAAGCAATGTGAGACACGTATGCACACGCACGTGCGCACATGCGCACACGCACAAAGGACAGACGCACGCTCTTGTTGTTGTTGTCACACGCGCACATGCCGTTATGCGCCCAGACCCTTCTTACCCGTGTGTGTGCGTGCCGCATCGTACAGCGTCGCCAGCTCATCATTGATGCGCTGCATGGCCGTCGCGTCCGCCGCCTCGACCGCGTGCTTGTGGCCACCACTGCCGCTGCGTGGTGTGTTGTGCGCGGCCGCACGTGCAGGTGCAGCTGCTGCTGCCGTCATTGTCGTCTGCTTGCCTCCGCCCATCAGCCGCGCAAACTTGGCGCGACGACGAGCATCGCTGTCAAAGGCGTGTGCGTGCGCATACTGACCGAGGTCAAGCTTGCTCGTGTCGTCGTCGTCCTTGCTCTCCTTCACACGGCGGCTGCTGCTGCTGCTGTCCGTGACGTTCGCGTCGTGAGCACGCACACGTTTGCGTAGCGCGCCATGGTCGTCGTCGGCATCTGCCTTCGCGGTCGTCGTGTGCGGCTGTTGTTGCAGTAGTGTGCGCAGTCGCGTGGTGAGTGTGCGTCGCGTTGCCTTTGCCTGCGTCACACACGCCACCGCGGCGTCGCTGTCGTCCTTGTCGTTTGTGCTGGTGCGCAGCGACTGCTGCACACGACGCAGCGCCGCCACCGCCACCGCGAGCGCCGCCGCCTCGTCCGACACGGCGGCTGCAGCCGTCGTCGTTGTCGTGTCGTTGCTGTCGTACGACGTCGACGGCGACAGCAGCGCGGCAGCATCGACGCGCACCGCACGCACCGCCTCACGCAACACCGCGTCGGCAGCAGCGGCGGCAGCAGTAGTGTGTGCGTCCGTCATCATGTGCAACGCCACCGTATCTGTGTATATGCGTGTGTATGTGTGTGTGCCTTTTTTGCAAGCATGCATGCAATGTGCATACCACACGCGCATACACATGCATACATGTATGCAGACGACCTTGCCTCTGTGTGTGTGTGTGTGTGTGTGTGCATACGCATGTATGCGTCTGCTCGTGTGCAAATGTACATACATCACATGCTGCCACGCTCCTCGCACCCCTCTCACATTCACATACACAGACACGTGTATATGTCTGCGTATGTGTTTGTATGTTTGCCTGCGCACTACACCGCCTGCGCCTGCACTCTCGTGGTGTCGCTCGAGTCGTCGTTCGGCTCTGTGGTCGTGTGCTGCAACGCCGCCTCTGCGGCAGACGCGGCAGCCACCGCATCGCTTGTCGTCGTACGCAGCCTTGGCACTGTCATGCGAATGTGCAGCGCACCGCCACCCGTCGTCATCGCCGTCGTCGTCGCCGCGCCTGACGTGGTGTTGCCGCTGTTGCCGCCACCACCAGCACCGCCACTACTCGCAGCGTCCTGATGCACGGGCAACACGACGCGTGCACGTGTCTGCTGCAGCACACGTGCGTGCAGCTCGGCCTCGGCAAGCTGCGCGAGTGCGCTGCGCTTGGCGCGCATGTGTGCGTACATTGCTCGCTGCGCATCATAGTCCATGCGCGGCTCCGCGCTCGGCGCCGCACCCGCGCGCGGCGCCACCTTCACCGTGATCGTGCTCCTCTCCTTGTTGTCACAGACGTCACCGAGGCGGCCGCGCAGTAGTTTGCCGCTAAACCACAGCCCCGCCGTGTGCAGCGGCAGCAGCCTCTCTTCGCTGCGCCACTGTGTGTCGAGCAATGCACGGCAGTGGTAGACGCGTAGTCGCGTGCGCTCGTCGAGGTCGGGGTCATTGTAGCGAGCATGCAGCGCGGCCACGGCGGCGTCGACGCCGTCGACGTGCGTGCACAGCTGCGGCAGCAGTGCGGCTGTGCGTGCGCGCAACTCACGCATCGCCACGTCAAACTCGTCGTCGCTGCGCACCGGTGTGCGCGTGTCCTTTAGGCGCTGCTGCAGCTGTGCCGCGTACGCCTCATAGTCGCTCACGCGCTGCCGCATCTCACTCGACAGCTCGGCAGACGACGGTGGGGGCGGCGAATGCTGCTGTTGCTGTTCTTGTTCTTGTGTCTGTGCACTTGTCATCGTCACCGTGTCCGCGTCCGTTGCTGTCCCCGTCACATCCGCATCGCTCTTGCCACGCACGTCGTCGGCGAGGGCGCGGGCCGAGAGCAGCATGAGCTGCAGCTGATGACGTACGTTTTGTATGTGACAAACAATCTCTGGCAGTGTGCGTCCGCCGTTGTCCTCACCTGCTGGTGCGGATGTGACTGCCGCTGTTGTCGTCGTTGTTGTCGTCGCCTTTGTCTTGTTGTTGTTGTCCTTGTCGTCGTGCTCTGCATACTCGCACACGTCCTCTACACGACGCTCAATCACAAAGCAGTCGGGGTAGCGTGTACCCTTGACGAGTAGTCGCACCATCTGCACAACACAAAAGGTCACAAAGCGGCAACTGTCATGTAGTGTGTGTGTGTGTGTGTGTGTGTGTGTGTGTGTGTGTGTGTGTGTGTGCGCGCATGACAAGTGCAAGCAGCAATTCCAATGTATACAAGTATACAAGAATATATGCATACATACACATACACACACATACATACACTGAGTGCAGACAAAGCGAGGTGCATAGACACGTATATTTGTATGTGTGTATGTGTATATGCGTGTTATACAGCAACAGCACCACCTGCACTACCATTGGCCGTTCTTGTTGCTGCTGTTGTTGTCACTGCTAGTGGCAACAGACGACGCGCAAGGTGGCGCAGTTGCTGCTCGACGACACTCTGCGTAGCCCACGCACACGATGACGATGACGAGGACGACAAGGACGACGACGCAGGCGCTGTCCATGTGTCACGTCTAGCAAGCCACTGCATAGCGTGTGTGAGGAAGCTGGCACTCGTGGTGCTCGGCGCACCACCGCACAGCTGCACAAGCGCACGCAACACGAGCAACTCCGTGCACGACACACGACAATGTCTGCTGTTGTTGATGTCATTGTTGCTGTTGCTGTTGTTGTCGTTGTTGTTGTTACGCAGATACTCGTCAAAGAAGGCAGCGGCGAGCTGCCACTGCAGGTCGCGCGTGTCCTGCAGCTGCAGATCAATGACAGCAAAACTACACAGCTCAGCAAACAACGTGTCCGCGGCAGTCGCAACGCCTGCTGCTCTCGTCATCGTTATTGTTGCTGTTGTGATGGTGGCGCTACTGCCTGTTGCTGCTGTGCCAGCGCCATGTGCGTGTGGCACGCGCGTCAGCTCCTCGCGTAGGGTGTGCAGATAACTGAAGCCCTTCCACAGCACGAGCAGCCGCAGCGACAGCAACGCGTCGAGGCTGGTTGCCGCGTCCATGGTCGTGTGTGTCAACGTGACTGCCGTGTTGTTGTCACTGTTAGGACTGCTGTCGTTGTTGCTGTTGCTGCCCTCGGCCTTGCTGTCGTCTGCCGCACTGGCAACAGGATGAGGGGTCATCGATAGCGGCAGCGTAACAACACGCACAGCAGCGTCGGCAATGCCATCCAGCGGCAACAGTCGCTCACTCCACCCAAGCAGCGAGCACAGTGCACACCACTGCCGCACGGCAACAGCAGACGATGACGATGACGACGAGGCTGTTGCTGTTGTGTATGGTGTGTTCACCGCAACAACAGCAGCAGCAGTAGCTGCAGGCACGTAGCAGCGTGCAAAGATGGCTTGTACCGTATAACACACAAGCGAGCCTCGTGGCAGCTGCACCACGTCGTCGTCGTCATCATGACCACGCACTGCGTTAGCGTCGTTGCTGCTGCTGCTGCTGCTGTCGCAGTCACTGCTGTGTATGCCACGAGTGCCGCCTTGTTCTTCGTGTTGTAGCCGTTGTCGTTGCTGCTGTTGTTGTTGCGTGCCACAAGAGAGCAGTGCTGCCACGTCTGCGTCATGGGCAAAAAGAGCAAGCATTGCACGCAGCCACGGTAGCAGCGGCAGCACATGCGGAGGTGACGGCGACATACTCAACACATCATGCAAGCCTACTGCTGTCGCCTCCACCACGACGCTGTTGCTGCTGCTCTTCTCGTTGCAATTGTGCGTGTTTGCTTCATGTGCGTGTCGTGTGTTGTCACACACATCGCTTGCATAAGCAGTTGCAGCAGCAACAGTTGCAGCAGCAGCAGCACTCGTCGTGTCCGCTGCAGCCGTGTGCTGTACAGCAGCTAACGTGTACGCACGACGCCCTGTACGCAATGCCGCGACGGCCAGCTCGACGAGCATGTGCGTTGGCTGCGGTAGCACTGCAGCAGCAGGAGGAGCAGTAGTAGTAGCACACGACAACAATGCGTGCTGTGACATGCTGCCGCTGCTGCTGTCGGCTTGTTGCTGCTGCTGTTGCTGCTGTTGCTGCTGTTGTTGGCGTGACAGCTGCACGAGCACAAGACGAAGCACGCGAGCAACAACACGCGCCTCGTCCGCAGCGGCGTGTATGGCATACGCAACGTGCTCGGCATCCGCCACACTACTCCTGCCTCGCTCGACATCACTGTTGTTGTTGTTGTTGTTGCTGTTGTTGTTGTCGTCAGCAGTAGCAGCCGCAGCGTCACCACCGCCACTGGCGCCATCGTCTGCCTCGCTGTGCACACCACCGCGCGCGGGACCGACGAGTTGCACGAGGCGTGTCAGCAACACATGCCACAACGCCTCGCGTGCGCTCGCATACCGCACACCATCGCCGCCGCCGCCGCCGCCGCCGTTGTTGTTGCGCGTACTACGGCGCACATCGTCGTGTTGCCCATCGCCCTCTTCGTGTGTTTGCCGCGTGTGCGTCGCGTCGGCGCGCATCACCACGTCCACGGCGAGCGTCACATGCCGCCACAGCGTCGTGAGCGGTAGCGATTGTACTGCACGGCGGCAAAAGTGACGGCACACCACACCCGCAAGAGCAGCGTAGCTGTGCTGACAGTGCTGCAACAACGCATCGCACAGCAGCAGGTGGTCATGTGACGCACGACGCACATTGCTACTACTGCTGTTGCTGCTGCTCATATTGTGTTGCTGCTGCTGTTGCTGTGCAAGCATGACGTACTCGGTGAACGCGTCACGGCCAAAGCACACGCGAGCAGTGTGTAGCGGTGTGACGGCAGCGACAGTGGGCGTCGCACATGCTGCTGCTGCTGCGCTGTCACGCCTTGTTGCCGTTGTTGTTGTTGTTGCCGTCACTGCTGTCGGCATGCTCTTCATCATGTCCATGTTGCCGCCACTGGCGGTGAAGTGCGCAAAGAGTGACGCGGCGCTCTCGCCCGCGTGCGCAGCAGCCGTCGCCGTCGTCGTCGACGATGCTGCAGCACTGTTGCTGTTGCTGTTGTTATTGCTGCTACTGCCAACAGCAACAACATCACGTGTACACGGCCTCGTGGCGGTCGTTGCGGCGAGGCTTGCAGCTGCCATGCGCAGCGAACGTGTGCGCTTGCGCGTCGTGCTCGTTGGCAACAGCGCTGCTGCTGCCGCCGCTGTCTTGCTGTTGACAAACGCCGTACGCAGCGCCTCCGCGCCCTTGGCAATCCGCAGCACCGCACGCGGCGCCTCACCCGACAGCGTCTGCGGCGGTGGTGCGACGAGCGGGTTGTGGTCTGTGTACGGCTCGATGGCGGCCGCCCTCACCTTCGCCGTCGTTGGCGCCGTACGTGACGGCGGCGGTGGTGGTGACGACGAGGCCGACAATGACGACGACGGCGCCGGCCGTGTGCTCGTCGCGTCCGCGTCTGTGCTGGCACGGCCGCCTCGCGCCCGTGGCGACGCCGCCGCCGTCACGTCGTCATCACTCTTCCGTCTTCTGTCGTCGTGCTGCTGCAACACGCCGCTGCCACGGCCATCGCGCACCATGACGCGGTGGCTGTCGTTGTTGTCCTTGTCGTCGTTGCTCTTGTTGTCCTTGTCAGTGTCGTTAGCCAACACGGCGGTGCTGCGTGGGATGCGTGGCCGTGGTGCGGTGGCGCGGGTGCGCGTCGCACGTGTGCGTGTCGTGGTGGACGGCAATAGTGGCAACAACAACGACGACGACGACGACAACGATGACACCGCATCGTCCGTGTTGTCGTGTCGCGGCGGCACCGTCCACGCGTGCAGCGACGATGACACGGAGGGGGTGGCGACGGTGGCTGCACGCCTCGAAGACGGCGGATGACGATGTTGTTGTTGCTGTTGTTGTTGTTGTTGTTGCAGCTGATCTACTTGTTTCTGCAGCGTCGTCATCTCCGTCACCATCTCCGCGTACACGCGTGCGTAGCCGCTCTCGCGCTCGGCGACTTCGGCGATGAACGCCTCAAAGTGCGCCGTCACGGCCGTCAGTTGTGCGCGTAGTCTGTGCACCACCCTCGTGTCGTCTACCGCTGCGTCTGCTGCTGATGTTGTTGTTCTCGTTGTTCTCGTTGCTGTCGTTGTCGTCGTCGCGTCGGCGTCACTTGTGCTTGCTGCTCGCTGCAATGGCGTCACTGTATTTGCTGCTGCTGCTGCTGCTGCTGCAATGCTAGCCGCAGCCTCCGTGTCGCTTGCGCTTGCCTCGGCACCGACTTGCGTATTGCTCTTGCCGCTACGCAGGGCGGCAGCAGCAGTAGCAGCAGCTACACCACCCGCCGCGCTCCTGTTGCTGCTCTTGCTGCTGCTGCTGTTGCTACGGCTGTCACTCGCGACACGAACGTTCTGTGACTGTAGGCGCAACGTAGCCACTTCCAGCCGCAACGCCTTGTTCTCCGCACGCAACCGCTGCAATTCTTGGTGCACACCAGCCGCATTGTGTGGTATGAACGGGTCACTCATAGCCTTGTCTAATGACTTGTCGCAACCTATACAAAGAAAGAGAAATGTACGTACGTGTGTGTGTGTGTGTGTGTGTGTGTGTGTGTGTACGTGAACGTGTGCTACACAAAGACGCGCATGCACATAATGTGCACGCAAGCGTATACAGCAAGCGACACCAAGTATACATGCACATACATACATGTATGCGTAAGTGCACGTATACATTCATGTATCTTGCAATGCAGCGACTACGCACAACATAGTGTGGCTGCGCCTTGTGTAATTGTTTGTTTGTTTGTGTAGTCATACTTACCGCTGTAACGCTTGTTGTTTTTGCTGCTGCTGCTGCTGCTGCAGCGCCTGCAAACGACACGCACATACGCGCAACTGCTGCGACAACGTCGCGCCGTGCACTGCCCACTCCTTCGCGAGTTGCGCATCGGCAAGGCCATCGTCCACCACACTCGTCACGTCGCGTGCACTGCTGTGCAGCGCCGTTGACGCACGCATCAGCGCACAGCTCTCACGCTGCGCCGCTGCCTGTTCTTCGGCGTCCTCGGCGCCGCGCTCCAGCTCAGCCAAGTAGCACGCGAGCTTGTCGAGGGTTGCCTCCTTGTATTGTAGTGCACACGCACGTGCCACGAGCGCGTCCACGGCACGCGTGAGTGCGTGTAGACGTGTCAGCGCGTGTACACGACGCGCATTGGTGTCACTGCACATGACGTTCGTGCCTTCACCGTGCTGTAGGTGCTGCTTCTGCGCTATCATCGACGAACCACAAACGCGCGCGCACACACACACACAACCGCAAACAAGCAATGCATATTACGCAAACAAAAAACATGCACGCATGCAAGCATACCCTTTGCATGCAATCATTCCTTGCGTGTTACTACACTGAAGAAAAGACAACAACGATAATGTGTGCGCGACTACACATACACACACGCGCATGTCACACGTCGATAACGCCACACACACACACACACAAACACATACACAACTTCACACTCGCGCGTGTGCACACAAAGTCATGTACACAGAAACGGGCACATCATGCTATGTCACCCGGTCTGCGCATGCGTGTGCGCTGCAGCCAGTCATCGTACACCTTGCGCTTCTGCTGCACAAAGTCTGCTGGATAGGGTGTCTCGCGAATGGCCGTGTTGCCCGTCATCAACATGTACATCGCCGTCTGATCGATTTCCTCGGTGCGCGTCATGGCAATCGTCTTGTTGAAAAAGTGCTGGCAGTTCTTGGGCGCGTTGTACTCCCCCTCCTTCGCAACACAGCGGTCAAACATTTCCTGCAAGTGCATCACATGCGCCATGTACACACGCTTCTCCATGTTCAGCCAATGTACAAAGGCAAAGTAGTGATAAATGTCATTGTAGACGCCATTCGCCGGCGGCGGTATCTTGACATTGACGTAGCGATACCGTGGCCAGCGCCAGGGCATGTGCCAGAAACACTCGGGACACTCATTCGGTCGCGTGTACGCGTCCACGTAGGTGCGTGGTCGCAGCGTGAGCGCTGAACCAAAGAAGTACTCGAGCACGCCACGCGCCTGGCGCTGCCGCTTCAGGCCAACAAAGGGCAGCTCGACATTGTCGTCAATCGCGCCGAAAAGGGCGTCAGTCAGGCGCACCACAAAACCCCGCGCGGACGACGCGAGGGAGCGCGAGGGCGGTGGCTGCCATTCGGGCACCAAATCACGATACTCGGACGAGGCCATGGACGGCAACGATGCCTCAGCTGCGTCGTTCGCTGACGACGACGGTGGTTTCGTGTCAGACGATTGCGCGTGCGTTATGTATGCATGTGAGCGATAAGGCACACGCGGTAGCTCACTCGTCGCGACATGCTCACCATGATCGTGCGCATTGTGGGCTGGCGACATGACGAGGCGCGCACAAACGCACCGTCTCGACACAACAGCAACAGCGGCAGAAAACAACAAACAAACAAACACATACACGTCACAGGCACGGCAAGGCAGCGTGCAAGTGTGCTACACCTGGAAAAAAAAAGGAACAAGGAGGCAATGGCAAAGACACCACAAAGGCACACATGCAAAAAAAAAGCACACAAAACGACTGACCGAACGTCAGCACATGCGTGTTGATAAATTGACGCCGTTTCCTGGTCAACAAGTGCAGCAAACAATATATAGAACAAAAAGCAACACACACGTTTACATATACAAAGACACACATACACGTAAATTTCCTATTGTATACATGACGTCGGCGACCAAAACCAACATAGATGCAAAACACACACACACACACGTATGCGCAACATATTTGTCCGTTTTCATCTTTAACTATCATCAGCCTCACTTGCACACAAACGCGCACACAGAAAAACAAACACAGGCACACGCATCATAAGCGCAGCAGCACGTGCTCGTACTTTGCCGATTGAATGACAACAACACATTTGCACAGAAACAACACGACGCACACACACACAGGCACACACGTCCTCACGCGCCAACACACAGAAAGGGCAACACAACGCAACGTACACCGACAACGCAAGCGTTACATGCCACCGCGCAGGCGCAGCACGAGG
>JAKVQF020000804.1:0-36482 GCA_023091115.2 Trypanosomatidae sp. Fi-14 | reverse complement strand
GTGGAATCTTGGACATGGTGTGTGTGTGTGTGTGATGACAAACAACGTCAGTATACAAAGTGACCTGGTCGAAAACTGTCCTCTGCTTTTGCCCCTTGCACGCTCCTCTGTCGAAAGCACCTACACACAGACACACAAAACAAGTAGTATACAAGTGCATATGCACACACACCACACAGTGCCATCATTGCAGCATTTTGCGCTTGTGTGCATGTGTCGCTATAACAGGCTGCACGACACACACTGCGTGCATGCATCATCATCATGTGCACGCACTGCGCTACGTTGTGTGTGTGTGTGTATGTGTGCGTACAGTTTTTTGTGTTCGTGTGTGTGTATATATGTATACGTGCTACACAAGCGCGGCATCGGCGTCGTCCGTGTCACGACGCCGTGTCGCCTTGCCGTCCTCGACCGCGTCCACGTCCGTCGTGTCATCGACTGCGACACCGTCGCGGTTGTTGTCATTGTCGTTGTCGAGTGGGCCGTCCGTGACACGCAAAACGCGCTGCACAAGCTCGTCGACGGTCGGCCGCGTCGGCCGCGGCCCCCACAGCCGCTCGAGCGTCGCCGTGTCCACCTCCTTGTGCTTGGCCAGCTCGTCGACAAGCGCGTGCAGCTTGTCCACATGCTCGCGGATGAGCTGCACGGCCATGTCGTGTGCAGCCGCCACGACGCGCTGCGCCGCCAGCTCGGCGCGGTGCTGTGACGCGTCCGAGTAGGTGGTAAAGTCACGCCCGACTTGTGTGTACTCGGGGTGGTACGCGAGCAGGCCGACGCGGCTGCTCATGCCAAACGCAAGCATCAGCTTCAGCGCCATGTCCGTGGCACGTTGCAGGCTGTCTGCCGCGTTGGCGGACAAGTCACCAAACACCACCTCCTCCGCCGCGCGGCCGCTGAGCAAGACGACGACGTCGGCGAAGAGCGTCGCGTTGGTCTGGTACTCGTGGAACTCGGTGCCGGCGCGCTGTGTGTGGCTCAGCGCGTTGCCGCGCGGCACGACGCTGACCTTCAGCACCGTCGCCACCGGCGGCAGCATCCACGAGACGAGTGCGCAGCCCGCCTCGTACACCGCCACACGTCGTGCCGCGTACTTGCCCTGTCGGTTGCGGTGTGGCCGGCCCATGAGCGTGTTGTCGACCGCCTCGTACAGACTCGACAGCGGCACCAGTGGCTTGCCCGCGATGCCGCTCTGCAGTGCCGCCTCATTGACAATCGTCGCAATCGTCGCCGGTGACAGGCCCGGGGTGCGCTCCGCCAGCACGCTCGCGAGGGCGGTGTTGCTGATCGCCGCATCGACCGGCAGCGGCGCGCCAGCCTCGTCGGTTGTGCGGCCGTTTGGGTCGCCGGTACAAACTTTGCCGAGGTAGTGCGCAAAGAGCTCGCGGCGCGCCGCCACGTCGGGCATGTCGACAACCACCTTGCGGTCAAAGCGGCCCTCGCGCAGCAGGGCCTTGTCAATGTTGTCCTGGAAGTTGGTCGCCGCCATGACGACAATCGCGTCACTGCTCGTGCTCAGCCCGTCAAGCTCGGCGAGCAGCTGGTTGATCGTGCGGTTTTCTTCGCTGCTCACGGAGCCGCCCCCGCCGCCGCGTGCGCTGGCGCGTGAGCCGACGGCGTCAATCTCGTCAATGAAGATGATCGCAGGGGCAGCGGCGCGGGCCTCGGCAAACAGCTCGCGCACCCGCTTCGGTCCACTGCCGCCCATCAGCTCGATAAAGTCGGCGCCACTGCAGCTGAAGAAGGGCACGCTCGCCTCGCCCGCGACCGCCTTCGCCAGCAGCGTCTTGCCCGTGCCGGGCTCGCCCGTGAGCAGGCAGCCCTTCGGCAGCCGCGCGCCCAGCCGCGTGAACTTGCCAGGGTCGGTCAAAAAGTCAACGTACTGGCGCACCTCATTGACCGCCTCGGGCACACCAATGACGTCCTTGAACGTCGTGCCCTTGACGTCAACGCGAAACTGACGCTTCTTGATCGGCATCATTTGCTCCATGAGGTCTGCAAACGGGTTGTTGCCGCTGCTGCTGCCGCCGCCGCCGCCACCACCGAGTCCGAACAGCTTGCCACTGCTGCCACCGCTGCTGCGTCGTACATACAGCCACGAGATGAGCAACGGCACGCCAAGCCACATCACCGGGCCGAGCGTCGGTCGTAGCCAGTTGTCCTCGGTGGCACGACGATGCGCCGCCGCGTCACGTACGCCACGCGCGTACGCTGAGTCGCCGTCCTTGTCACTCGCCATCGTCGTGTGCGCGCGTCTACACACACACACACACGAACACAGTCACACCGTACACAAAAAGAAGACAGCTTGCCCGTCGGTGTACAAACACACATACACAAAGAAGGCAGTGTGTTGCATGACAAGAGCACACACACACACACAATGACACACATACACACATATGCGTGTGCAGACACTTGTGTCATTGCACTACAGTACATCATTCACACTGACACACACATACACACATACACGCGCGCAGTCGGGCTAGGCGGGCGGGTAAAAGTGTGTGGCGGCACGTTGTGGAAGCTCACTGAGGAGCGGACGTGACGGCGTGGCGTCGCTGTACACGTCATCACACGCGTCGTGCGACGCCGCCGTCGGCAGCAGCGGTGTCGCAGTCGTCTGCGGGTTGTTGTACAGCAGGTAGGCGGCGAGGTAGGCAAGCGGGTCGGGTGGTCGTGCTGCGGCGAGTGCCTGCAGTCCTTGCACGAGCAAAGGCAGCAGTGACGTCGCCTCGAGGTACTGCTCGTCGGGCAGAGCACACAAGGGCAGCTGCGGCGGCGCCGCGGCGTCGCTGGCGTCCAGCATCGTCATCATCATCTGCAGCTCCGCCGCATCGGGGTCGTCCTCACCGCCGTCGGCAGCAGCAGTCGTCACAGTCGCAGCATTGTGCGTGACGTGGGGCGTGTCAGCAAACGCCAGCTCGTCTACGTGTCGCGTCATTGCACTACGTACACACACACACACACGCGCACACAGCGAGCAAGCAACAACAAGCACAACATACATACACAGAGACAAGATGGCAACAGACACGCATGCGCGCGCATGCAGCAGGGCGCGTCACCGCGTGTGCGTGTGCGTGTGTGTGTGCACTCATGTACACGCAAAACAACAAGAGAGACAAAAAACAAACAAACAAGAACGTGGCGTCAGTGTGACACTGACACGCGTCGTGTGTCATTGCCTGTGTGTGTGTGGTCGTGAGCTACAAGCCTGTTGACATGCGGCGCGGTGCATTGCCACACAGTCGCCGTGCACACGCGCACACACGCAATGCGCATGCGTGCAAGGCAGCAAGGCATGAGCACGTGCCGCGTGTGCCTGCCACGACGAGTCGCAGCAGCAGCATCGCATACACACGCACATGCGCCGTCAGCATCGTCGTCCTCCTCGCTGCTCACATGGCGCCTACACATGACCACGTGCACTGCACTCGCCCACTGTGCATGTGTGCATGTGTGCATGTGTGTGTGTGTGTGTGCTTGTCTGCATCCGTCTGCCTGCATCTCTCGTTGTGTGTCTGTGTGTGTGTGTTGACATGTCGTGCAACAATGACCCTCTCACACACATACACCCTAGTGATCAGGCTTGCGGCGCAGGCCACAGCCCTTGACGAAGCGCGCCTTGCCGCCTGTTGGGGTGCACAGCATCGTCGAGCACCCACTGCAGCGCACGTCCGACGTCGCGTGGCTGTACACGACCGTCACAGCATTGCAACCGGGGCACTTGACATCGAGGAAGTACGAGTTTGGCCCCTGCACAAGGCGACGGCGCTTGTGCTTCATGCGCTCGCTGCGCACCGTGGGGTAGCTCAGATCCGAGTCGAAAAAGCCCATTGTGACGCACACAAGCACACTACAAAAACGACGACTACACCATACACGCATGCACACACAACATACACGCACAAACACGCGTGTGTTTTGTACAAAAGGCAACAAGACAGGTAAAGCAAAGGTGGACATTACGCGCACGCATGCAACAGACACAGACATGTGCACACTTGCGTGTGTATGTATGCGCGTGCTTGTGTATGTACGCCTGCAATACTAGCAACAGCCATCACTACACATCACGGGTGCAACACGACGCGCGCACAACACACACACACACACGCACACACACACATGCCTACGCACATAGCGGTTGTACAAGCACACGCACACACAGACACATGTGTGTAGTGCACGAGAAGCGTTACTTGCCGTGCACTATACGTCTACACACCTATGCACACATACACACACGCACACGCAGAGTACGCTGCCTTATGGCTTCTTGTCTTGCTGACGAGCCTCGTAGCAGCTGACGCACACGCGCTGCATGTCGCCATTCTTCTTCAGTGCAATCTTGTACGGCGAGCATGTTGCACAAAACACGTAGCCGCAAGCGCGGCAGTGGTGGCGCCGACGCAGCAGGCCAAACTCCTGATGACAACGGTTGCAGCTGTCGGCAACATCGTCGTCCTGCCACTGCACCTCCTCCTCGTCACTCTCCTCCTCGCGGCGCCTGCGTGCCTGATCGGTGGCGGCGCCGCTGGCGGCTGGTGCGTAGCGCGACGGCCGTGGTGCACCACACATGTCACACTTTGTGCGCGTCACTGGATTGATGAACGTGCACGTCTCACACGGCCACTCCCGCGTCGACGTTGCAGCACCGCCGCCGCTGCCGTTGCTGTTGTGTGTGCTATCAGCCTTTCTGCTGCGGTGCTCCTTTGGCGGCGCCAGGTGACGCGGCCGCTGTCCACTGTGACACATCACGCACACCGGCACATTCACAGCATTCTCGAGTGTGCACACGGAGCACTGCCACACAGTCGCGCTACCCGTCGCCTGCGCGCTTGCGCTGCTATGCTCGCCATGGCTGCTGCTGCTGTTGCCACCACCACCACCATGCGTGCCCGAGTGCGACGCGACTGCGCCAGGCGCGGGCGTGCCGTTGCGCTGATACGCATTGCAGCCCGTGCAGCGTGCATGCTGTGGGGTGCTGATGGTGCCACACATACCGCAACGCCAGTTGCACGTGAACGGGGCCGGGTCTGCGCTCGTCGCGGCCGCCGGCGAGACATGTGTTGTTGCTGCTGTGGTGCCGCCGCCGTTGCTGTGCAAGGGTATGCCAGTGTGGCGGTACGCGTTGCACGCGGTGCATCGATTCTGCGCAAAGCCATTGACGGTGCTGCAGGCGCTGCACTGCCAGTTCATGTACGACGGCGGCCCACTGGCCGTGGCTGCTGTTGCTGCAGCAGGTGCGGCTGTTGTGGCAGGCTTGCTTGCTGACACGCTAGCGTACCCCGGCCGCGCCACCCCACACATCTCGCACGCCGTCGTCGTCAGCCTGTTGCGGTATGTACATTGCGTGCAGCCCCACGTCTGCAGCTCCTCCAGTTTCTGCCGCTCGCGCTCCTGCTCCTGCTCGAGCTCGCGACGCAGCCGTATGATCTTCTCGAGCTGCGCCTTGTCCTCGTCCTCTTGCGAGCGTGCGGGTGCGGGTGCCGCGGTCGCAGCAGGCGCCGGCGCTGGCGGCATCGTTGCCACGGGTGCAGGCGTGGCAGCGGGCTGTGGCATCGCATAGTATGGGTGTGCGTACGGCGCGGCGACCATCTGCTGCGGCTGCTGCGGCTGTTGTGGTGCATACATGACGGCGCCGTGCGGCGGCTGCTGCGGCTGCTGCGGTGCATACATGGCAGCAGACGGCACAGGTGTGCCTCCGTGGTATGGCTGCTGCTGCAGCTGCAGCTGCAGCTGTGGTGGTTGTGCAGCGCAGTACGACGGAGATTGCTGCTGCTGCTGCTGCTGTGGCGGCGGCGGAGGTGCCTGCGCGTACGCGTGTTGTGGCATGCCCGGGTAGGGCGATGCATGTGCTGGTGGCGGCGGTGGTGGCAGAGGAGCAGCAGCTGTTGCGTGTGGCTGTTGTTGTTGGCCTGTGGTGATGGGCGGGCCAAACAAGTCGTCCATGTTGACCGTTGGCTGTGGTGGCGGCGGCGGTGGCGGCGGGGGTGGTGGCGGGGGCGGTACGTTTGCGTATGGTGTTTGCGAGTACATTGTGCACGCGTGTGTGTATGCGTCGAGTACGACTATTTGTAGCGCACTTGCTATCTTGTGCTATGTGTGGCTGTATGTATGTGTTTGTGTATTGCGGTGCAACGCCTTGCGCGTTTACTCGTGTCTCACTACTTTGCACACGCACACATATGCACGCAAACAGGTGCAAACAAGCTTGACAAGTGCACATGCACAGCAGACCACATGCGCACGCACGCGTGTGTGTGAACGAGGCTGCGTATCAGTGTCTACAACACACACACACACACACACACACACACACATATGCACACACGAAGAGAGCTGAGCCAAGGCAAGACGTCACTCACAAATGAACGATATAAAGTACACGTACACATGCACTCACGCACACATAGGCACTTTGCTTTGTACTTGCACGAGCATATATGTATATATACGAAAACAGTGCATGCACACATGCACACGCACTCACATGTCACACGTCTACGCGTGTGTATACGCGTGACATGATCAAGCCGCGAGCACAGCGTCGCTGTGCATGCTAGCATGTAACAACCGCATAACAACACACACAACAACATCACGTATGTCCACAACATAAACTAACACTCGCAAAAAGAGAGAGGGATACACGCATACACGCACACACGCACACACGCACGCATACATACATGCATACATACACACACGGTAGCACACGAGAAAAGTGAACAGACACACACCCACAACCTCACACGCACATATACATAAATGCAACACGACACCCATACGCATCGCAAGTGACATCTTACGTGACCGCGTAGCGTCAACGGCAACAGACATGCATGTGTTGTACGTGATTGCGTACGCAGTTGTACAGTCGTGTCGGCGTGCTCGTGTACGTCGAGACAGTACACGAGTAGGCAGAATACAAGCGTCGTTAGTGACACACACACACACACACACACACGACTTCGTGTGTACACATTTTTTTGTACACAAATATGGTCCGCACAAATCGATGAGATGCACGCACGCAAAAAACAAACAAACAAACACACATGCACACACACACACGTGGGTCGACTAATGCGCACGTATCCGCGCGTGCGTATACGTACATGTACACTTGTTGCCTCATACACCTACACACACATACACACACACACACACACACATGTACACACACACAGACACAGATACACACACACACACATACGCATGCACATACTACGCGCCATGTTGCCATGGCACGCCCACACTGCCGAGCAGCAGCGTGTTCAGCAACGCCGTCGAGCTGTTGTTTGCTGCCGTCATGCTCGTCTGCGGCGCAGCCGTTTGCAGTGGCTGGCTTGGCATGTTCACCTGCCCATACACACTCGTCGGCGCCGTTGTTGTCGTTGCCATGGTGGTGGTGGTGGCTGCAGGTGTCAGCGCAGTGGCCGGCAGCGTCGTGTACAGGACGCCGTTGACAAGCGAGGCACCCTGCAACTGCGCCAGACGTGCTTGCTCGTGCGCCGCCAACATCGACGGCGCATACGGCGACGTCATCGCTGCCGACGTTGCAAGCGAGTAGCCACCACCGTCTGCGCGTGCTGCTGCTGCTGTGACGCCGTTGCCGTCGATGCCCTGCTCGATATTGGCACCACCAGCAGCAGCAGCAGCGGTCTTTAGCACGGCTGCGTTGTTGCCGTTGCCGCCATAGTAGCCCTTGTCACTGTTGCTGCTATGCTGCACCGTCGTGTAGCCACCCGCCACGGGCGACGAGGACAGTTGCTGTTGCTGTTGCTGCACAAACGGATGCACACTGTTGCCTGCAGGTGCTGATGCTGGTGCGGGTGCGTTGTTGTGCATGGCGGCAAGTGGCATGCGTGGTCGACGTGGTGCACTCATCGAGGCAAACTGCACACGCAACGCATTGGTTTGTGGCGGCACCACAAACTTCTCATGCAGTGCGGCAATGGCGCGTCGCGCGGCGTCTTCGCTCTCGTAGCGCACCCACGCACTGCCTTTGCTGCGGCCGTTGTGCTCACGCATGATCTTCACCTCGATGAGGGCGCCAAACTCGGCAAAGAGTGGACGCAGCTGCTCCTCGGTACACACGGCAGGCACTTGACCGACAAACAACTTCGTGCCGAGGTTGGTCACGGGCGCGGGCTGCTGCTGTTGTTGCTGCTGCGGTGGCGTTGTTTGCGCGTCTGCTGCTGCTGCTGCTGCAACGGCGCCGTCGCTGCTGCTGTCGTGGCTTACATGCTTGCTGCTAGCCGTGTCGCCGCCCGACTGCATTGTTGTCGTCACAGGCGCTGGTGTCGTGGCAAAGTACTGCTGTGGCGCATTGCCGCATGTCACGGACGTTGTTGTTGTTGGTGCTACTGCTGCTGCAGTGTTTGCTAGCGTGAGCGCATGGTTGCCCATGGCACTAGCGGGTGCGAGGCTCGGCGTGGCCGTGTAGAGCAGGCCATTGGCGACGCCGTGTGTGTACGCTGCGTACGCGGCGGGGCCAAAGGCAGCCGTGTAAGGCAGTGCTGCTGTTGTTGTCGCTGTTGCTGCGGCATGTGGTGAGGACAGTATGTTGGCTGGTGCTGCCGTCATGTACGCCTCCATCGTTTGCGCTCGCACTGCCGACGACGGCGGCGTGGTGGTTGCGGGCGCCGTCAGCAGCACTGCGGTGTGGCCGCTGCCAAAGACACCGCCCATGCCTGCTGCTGTTGCTGTGGTGCTCGACGTCGTTGTCGTCGCTGTCGGCGCTGCCGTGGCAAAGGGCAGCACAAAAGGCGACGACACTGGCGCCGTCGTAAATGCTAGCGGTGCCGTCGTGTACACGGGCGTGCCGCGCAACGTCATAGCGCTGCTGTTGCTGTTGTTGCCTGCGATGTTGTTGTAGTTTGCCATTGTTGTTGTCGTCGTGCCTACTCTGCTTGTCTACGCGTGTGTGTATATATGTGTTTGTTTGTGTATACGTATAAGCAATAACTTGTATGTCGCTATGTCGTTCGTCGCTATTGACGTGTATCTTGTCGTTGTGCACTTGTACGTGTCACGCCTGCATGCACAAGCAACAAGACGTGCTTACACACCGCCTTACACACACACACACACACACACACACACACACACACACACACACACACATGTCATGCACTCGTGTTGTTGTATTGGCTACATACATGCACCCACAACGCACACACTACGATGCGACACAACGCACATAGTATACATGATTGTACGCCGCGTCACTGACGCAGCGTAGTGTGAGGGCAAAGGTGCACGCGGGCACACGCAACACGTGTGCGTCGACGCATGGCACCGCATTGCGCGTAAACGTCACCATATCGTGCTGACCGGCGCACAGCGTCAGTCGCGCGGGCGCCGCACGCCACACACCCTCCGTCACACCACCCGCCTCGTCGACGCGCGCACTCTGCAGCGATGCGTCACTGCCCTCGTTGCACAGTGCAACGGTGCACTCGACGACGGTGGCGCTGCTGCTGTTGTTGTGTACTGCGCCGAGTACGACACACTGCGCCTCGCCAGGTGACAGCGACAGCACAGCAGGCGAGTCTGCCGGCATCGTCGTCGGTGGCGTGTAGCACGCTGTCATCGTGGCGTGCGCCGTGTGCTGCTGCTGCGTAGGCACCGTCATGTACGTGCACTCGCGGTGCGCCTGCCCGTACAGCGCGACCGTCTGCTGTGTGTTGCTTGCACGCACACGCAATACCGCAGCATACGTGCCAGCGTCGCGTGGTGCAAACCGCACTACACATGCGGCGCACTCACCCGGCGGCAGCGCTAGTGCGCACACCTGGGGCACAAACACACACCGCGCCAACTCACGCGCAAGAGTGTCAACAACAACAGCGCCCTGCTGCGACGTCGCCTCCGTGACATCGACCGTCACATGCGCCGCCACGCTCGACGCGTTGCGCACGCGCACGACGCGCTGCAGCAAGTCGCCGACGCGCACAGGCGCAAAGTGCAGTGCCGCGCTGCTGTCGTCATTGTCGAGTGTGACGACAAGGTCGCTCGACGCACAGCGTCCGCGCACGTGCACCGCGACCTCGTGCCCCGCAGCCGACGTCGCCACGCGCACAGTGTCACACTGCACGCCGGTATGCGCACGTGGTGCGTACTGCAGCAACAGCAGCCGCTGCGCTGCCGCTGCCGTCTTGTCGTTGCGCTGTGGCAGCAGGTGCGCCGCAAACGGCGACAGCGCGCCGCACGGCTGCACGCACAGCGACGACAAGACGTCATCGCACGCTGCTGCTGCTGTGCAGCGCACGACACAAGTGCGCCGCGCGACGGCGCCTGCGGCGACGGTGCCAAAGTCGACGTGCAGTGTGCTGCCGTGCTGCTCGAGCGCCGACAATGGCACGTCATCGCCGTCACACGCGGCAACGAGTAGGCATGGCTGCACGACGACGCAGCGCACGGCGAGCTCGCACACGACGGCGTCGCTTCCTTCGCACACACACTGCACATACTGCGTGCTGTGCCAGCTGCGCAAGCCACCGTCGTCCTCGTTGCCCTGCCACAGCGCATACGCCGCCTCCACATCGCTCGCCGTCGGCGCAAAGGTGACGACGAGCACGCTGTCGCCCTCGCCCACGCCGCACGGTGACGGCGACACGCTCAGCATCGGCGACGACACGCGGAATGTTGTCGACACCGCCGCCGCCGTTGCGCCATCGTCGTCAGTCGCACGGCAGCGGCGCAGCACGGTAGTGGCAGTGACGCTGCTGCCTGCCGCGCACGGCGGCAGCAGTACGGTGCGGTGCTGCAGGGTAACGGGCGGCACGACACCGCACACATGCACGCGCAATGCATAGCGCACACCACGTCCGTCGATCAGCGTCAGCGCATGCACAGCATCGCCGCTCTGCCGCGGCGTCGTGCACACGACCATGTCGTACGCCTCGCCAGGCAACAGTGTCACGGCGCGTGGTCGCAGTGTCACAACTGCGTCATCGTCGTCGTCGTGGCCGTCGCTGTTGTGCCTTGCGGCTGTCACCATGCCGCACGTCTGCGGCACACGCGATGCGTTGCGCACACGTACGCTGCGCTCGCATGTGGTGCCTACGAACACGTCGCCGCAGTGCACCTCAGGCGTGCTGAGCAGAAGCGCAGGCGGCATGACGGTAGCGCGCAGTGTCAGCGACAGCGGCTGTGCCGCTTGCGCGGCGCACGCCACGTCGAAGCGCAGCACCTCGCACACGTCCACGCAGGCGTCCTCGGTGCCGTCGTCACCACACGCGACGTCGGCTGCTCGCGTTGGCGTGTAGTGTAGCTGCACCGTCATCGAGTTGTGTGCCTGCACAACGGCGCACGGCGGCACGACGCACAGCACATCATGCAAGTGCGGCGGCACACGCGCCGTCACCGTGGCCACAACGTTGCCGTCGTTGACCACTGTCACACTCGCGCGGTACGCCTCGTCGGCGTAGCACAGCGCCATGTCGAGCTCCTCGCACAGCAGGTGCACCGCCGCAGCGACACCGCGGCCGCGCACGCGCAGTGAGCACGCCGGCGTCGTCGCACTCGCCTCGTGCACGTGCAGCTCGCCGTCCACGTCGGCGATGTGCTGTGGGGCAAACGACAGCGACAGCGTGTAGGTGCTGTGCGCAGCGACGACGAAGCGCGTTGCCGCCGGCGTCAGGCGCAGTGCGCCACTGCCGTCGCTGACGAGCGACAGTGTGCTGCCATGCAGCCGCACCTGCGCGTCACACGCGCCGTCGTTGCGCAGCACGACACGCCGCGTCACGCAGCCGCTGCCCACGCGGACAAGGCCAAAGTCGACGGCGTCGTCCGTGCACGAGAGCTGCACCGCGGCAGGCTGCGCGCGCAGCGGCACCGTCCAGCACACGTCGCCACAACGCGCCAGCAGCGCGGCGCTGGCGCCACACGCACGCGTCGTCGTTGGCGCGAACGTGACCGTCGCCGTGCACGACAAGCCAGGTGGCACGCGCTGCGATGGCGGAGCAAAGGTCACACGAAAGGCGTCGTCATCGTCCTCGCCATCTGCGAGTGTCACACGCACCGTGCGCGTGGTGCTTGTGCGGTTGACGAGCGTCACGACACACGTGCGCACTTGGCCGACGCGCGCATGCGCAAAGTCGACACACGACGGCTGCACCGCAAAGGGCGCGGCGTCACCGTCAACGATGGGCGGCAGCGCGGCGCCGACGCGAGCGCGGCGATGCGCAGCGCCCACCACGCCGACGGCGTGTATTGTGTGTCGCCCGTGCGCGGCGCCCTCGCGTGCGCGCTGGCTGTCGCGTGCCGTCATCGTCGCGGGCGCATAGCGCACGTCGTACACGGCGCCCGCGACATTTGCAATGAACGCGCTCGTCGCCTGCATGTTGTGTGTGTGTGTGTTGTTCACGTTGTGTGTGCCTTGCAGTCGTAGCTAGTGTGTACATAAACAACAACAGCACATCATATATATACATACATACACATATACACGTACACATGAGTGAAGACTTCTTGGTCGTGTCGCTGCCCCCGCGCGACGGCGTCGAGTTGCCGTCGGCGCAGTTCGAGGCGGTCGCCGCGGCGCTCGGGCCGGCGGCGCAGGGCATGCGCCACTTCGTCGTCCCCGCGCTGCGCGTCGGCACGCTGGACGCGCTCATGGAGGCGAGCGATGAGCTTGCCAAGCTTGACCCAGCGCTCGAGGGCACGGTGCAGAAGCTCATCACGCTCATGGAAGAGGTGTCGTCGCGGCCGCGCGCCGTCGTGACGACGTTTCGCATCAACCAGACGCAAGAGATGTCGCCGGCGGGCTACATACGCAACTTCATGTGGAGCAGCGCACAGTTCGACCCACGCGACAGCGTGCTGGCGCTCGTCGCCAAGCTGCGCGCCGTCGCCGGCGGCGCCGAGGAGCACGTGCGGGCGATGCTGTCGCAGTACAATGAGACGCGCAACAAGCTCACGGCGGCGAGTCGCAAGAGCGAGGGCAACTTGTCTGTGCGTCCCATACGCGACCTCGTCGAGCGCTACAACGCCGAGCACCACGCGTTCGTCGACACGGAGCTGCTGACGACGGCGTTTGTCGCCGTGCCCGTGACGCAGCAGCGCGAGTGGCTTCACGCATACTGGCACATGAGCGAGTACGTCTGTCCACAGAGCAACCGCGTCATCGCCGAGGACGGCGAGTACGTGCTCAACAGCGTCGTGCTCTTCCGCAAAGTCCTCGACGACTTCCGCGCGGCGTGCCGCAAGCGGCGACTGCACGTGCGCGAGACGGTCAACTGCGACGACGTCGCCGGCGAGGAGCTGCAGGCGCTGCAGAACAAGGCGGAGCGTGAGCGCAAGGCGCTGTACACGCTGCTGTGGCAGCAGTACTGCGTGTGCTACGTTGCCTGGGTGCATCTGAAGGCGGTGCGCGTGTTTGTTGAGTCGGTGCTGCGCTATGGTCTGCCGCCGCGCTTCATCGCCGTCGTGCTGCAGGTGACCTCGAGCAAGGAGGCTGAGCTGCGCAAGCGCCTCGCGCAGCTCTACCCTGACCTCGGCGAGCCGCTCGAGACGGAGGCGACGCCGGACACGTACGCGCTGCAGCACGAGTACCCCTATGTGTCACTGCGCATCACCAACATACAACGCTAACGTGCAGAGCGTGAGTATGTGTGACGCAAGACGAGGCAAGTGTGAGCGTTCGCATCTGTGTGTGTGTTTATAGCACGTAGCATTGCCACCTGCAGTCACAAGTACACATGTGTGCAGTGTTGCTTTTGCTGTTCTGTGTATATGATGCGTGCTTGCCGCTTCTCTGTCGTCGTGTGTGTAGTCGTCATGCGTGCAAGTGCACACGTGCTGCTCGCTGTCGTTGTGCTGCTGCTCGCGGCGACGACGAGCACGACGCGCGCGCTCGAGCTGCGCCACGTGGCGACGATCACGCTGCAGACGAGTGCCACGCATGTGCACACGATACATCTTGGCAACAGCACCGTGTGCGTACTTGCGTCCACGCAGAGCAACAGCAACGAGAGCGATGGCAGCATGGCGCAAGTGTGGTGCAGTCGCGACGGCGGCAGCACCTTTGTGCAGCAGCGCGACGTGACGCATGCGTGTGGTGCTGCTGGCAGCAGCGGCGGTGTCGTGCGTGGCGGAGTGCTGTACTGCCCCGACACGACGGCGACGCCAACGTGGCAGAGCAACAGCACACTGTGCTACAGGAGCACAGCGCACACACTGCTCGATGACGACGACGTCGTAAACAACAACAACACGACGACACTGCGCAACTTCACCTTTGCGCTTGGCGCGAATGCGTCGGCGACGGTGCGTGCACTGCACTTTGGCGGAAACGTGCTGACACCAGCGCAACGTGGCGACGCAGGAGGCAGCAGCAGCATGACGACGCGGTACTACTACATGGCGGCGACAATGCTGATGCAGAATGACACACGCGCAGCGTGGCTGCTGCGCTCGCGCGACGGCTTTGCGTGGACAGCACACGCGCGCCTGCCGCTCGCAGACACGCACACGCACATGCGCCTCTACGCACGCGGTGGCAGCACGCTTGCACTCGTCGCTACGGCACCGTACAACGACAGCAACGAGGATGCGGTGGTGCTACCTGCGCTGCTGACGTCATCGTACGACCTCGGCAAGCACTGGAGTGATGCGCAGGCGATGCACGGCAACAGCGGCAGTGACAAGACGAAGGCGGCACACATGGCGAGTGCGGTGCACGCATCTGGCATCGTTGCCGAGCTCGGCTTTGCAAGTGAAGGCAACAACAGTAGCAGCAGTGACAACGACGACGTGCAGCTGCGCAACGTGGTGCTCGACGCGAGCGACAAGGCGATGGCGGCGACAGGCACGCGTGCGCTTGCGCAGCTCGTGACACGCAACACGTCGCATACACACCCCGTCACGGTGGCAATGCTGCCGCACAGCAAGACGACGAAGTCGTCAGCGGGTGACGGCGACGACGACGACAAGCTGCTTGTTGCCTACCGCAACGACGAGGACACGTCGCTGCAGGTGGCTGTGTATGCCATGAACACATCGGCTGAGTGGCACGCGCGGGCGGTGGCGGCGCAGCGCAAGCGCGCCGAGCACGAGGCCGCGGTGCGTGAGCTGCGTCGTCGCACGCAACTGCGTGAGCGTCGTGAGCAGCAGCGCCGTGCACGCGAGCTGCGCGCAGCGTTTGCGCGCGACGACGCTGCCGCCATTGCACGCGCCCGCGCCGACGCGGAGGCGACGGGCGACGGCGAGCTCGTGCTCGTACGCCGCGTACAGGCGGCAACGGCGCACCTCGAGAAGGACACGTTCTTTGACGAGCTGGACAACACCACGGCGACATGACGCAAAAGCGCGTGTTTGTGTGTGCGTGTGTACATGTACGTTGCGGATGTTGTTGTGCATTGGGCTACTGCAAAGGATGTGCGCGTGTGCGATGTTCAGCGTGTGTGCTGCAGTGTGCGCCTATGTGATGTGCCCGTTATGTGTAACTTGCAGTGTGTGTGCGCGTGCGCGTGTGTAGACGAGAGTAGTGACGATATGAAGAGTAGCAACAACAGCAGTGCACAGAGCAACGGCGCATCGGCGGCGACGACGCCGCGACATGTAGACAAGTCACTAGCGCGCGAGCGAGCGCATGCACATGCAGACGACCATGACGACAACGCACGCGCAACAACAACGGCGACGACGACGACGCGAACAAACAGTGCGCACAATGGCTACCACGGCATCAGCGAGCTCGACGAGGTGCTGTATCGGCGCTCACTCAGCACGCGACACACACTGCGCATTGTGCTGCGCAACAGCCTCTACGCGGCCCTCGCGCGACTTGCCTGGGGCATACTCAAGCTCGTGGCGCGCTGCGGCGTGGGCCGCCGCTTCGCGCGTGCGCTGCCAGACGAGCTGCTCTCGCTCAACCCGCTGCGCTGGGCCGCCGTCATCGCCGGCTTCTCGAGCTTTCGACTGTGTATGCAAACGCTGGCGAGCTTGGCGGCATACGCGCACGTACCGGAGTGGTGTGTTGCCATCACGTCGGGCTGCGTGTGCGCACTGCCAGCGGTCGTCATGGACCGCGAGACGCGCACGAACATGAGCCTATACGCGTTTGTGCGCGCCGTGCACACGTTCACGCTGCGCTTTGTCTACCCGCGCCTGCCACCGCGCATGCAGCGCTTTGCGCACTATGACGTGCTGCTCATGTGCGCGAGTGCGGCGCAGATTAGCTACGCGATCGTCTTTGCCCCCTTCACGATGCCCAGCAGCTACCGTCGCTTTCTCGAGCGTGCAAGCATGCACGACACACTGTACCTGCGCAGCTACGCTGGCTACGTGCGCGGGCACACGACGCCCGAGATTGTCGAGCTGTGCTGGCGCAACCACTGGAAGTTGCCAGTGCCGCCCTCATCGTCATCGTTGTCCTCCTCGTCGTCAACCGCCGCCGCCACTGCCGCCTTGACAGCGTCAGTGTCAGCAGCGTCGGCGTCGGCGTCGACGTCATCGTCGCCTGCTGCCTCGACAGCGGCAGTGGTGGCGGCGGCGGCGGAGCCGGTGCTGTGCCGCTATACACACGCAGGCATGAGCTGCAACCAGTGGGCGCTGCTCTGCGCACTCAACAACATTGTCAAGGTCGGCATACCACTCTACGCACCGCTGCGCGCACTGGTGACGCTCACGCTCGACCGCAAGCGTGTGGCGGCGCACCCGCTGCACGCACTCGTGCGCAGCGTGCGCAGCGTGCTGACGAGCTCGCTGTTCCTCGGCTTGTATGTGGCGTGTCTGGTGCGACCCTTTTGCTTCGCCATGCAACACAACATCCACAATGGCCTCGTGCCTGGTCTGCTCAGCAGCATTGCGGGTGTGGCGACGCTGCTCGAGCCCAAGAGCCGGCGGCTGGACTTGGCGTTGTACTGCAGCACCTACGCACTGCGCTCGTTTGTGCTGACGCAGTGGCGACTGGGCCGCTTGCCCTACCCACGACACTGGTTTGTGTTCCTCGTCTACATCCTGTCGACGAGCTATCTGTTCTTCGAGTACGAAGAGGAGCCGCGACGGCTGCACTCGCGCGTGCATGCCATCTTTTGTTTCGTGCTCGGTGAGAAGGTGCCGTCGCGACACCGCCACCACGGCGCACCGCCGCAGGCACAGCCACACGCAACGGTGATGAGCAACGGCAACGGTCATCACATGCTGCAACAACAACAACAGCAACAGCAACAACAGCAACAACAGTGACACGTCAGCAACAACAAAAAGACAAACACCATGACAATAGCACTGTAATACGCATAACGGCTGACGTGTTGTGTCTGTCTGTCTGTGTGTGTGTGTGTGTGACCGTCTACGCGCACGCTTATGCAACTTATGCGCGACATGTATGTGTTGTTCATGCTGTGTGTGTGTGTGTGTGTGCGTGAATGTGTTTGTGTGATTGTATAGAGCAAATGTATGACTGGACGCATAGGTGCGACTACCTGTGCGTGTATGTGAATATATATGTAAGGTCGTGCCCGTGTGTATTGTCGATAGTGTCTGCATCTGTGCGAGCGTGTACGACATACACACACGTGCACATGCACATGCACACACGTACATGTGCATTACAGCTGTGCACACCTGTTCGCCTTGCATATACAATGTGTGTAGCCACGCAGTAGCACACACACACACACACACACACACACACACACACACACACACACACACACACGATGGCGATGGCTACGCAGCAACAGCACGAGGTGGCGCAGCAGGTGCGCGATGCGTTGACGGCGTCGGGTGAGCTCGCCAAGATGCGCGCCATGGTTGCCGATGCTGCCGTACGCGCACTTGCGCAGATGTCACAGCAGCAGCAGCAGCAGCGCAGTGACGACACGAAGGGCAACAGCACGACACAGTCGCTCTTTGCGCCACGACCGGCGCTCATCGAGGTCAAGGCGAGTGCGCATGGTGCACTGACGCTGTCTGCTGTGCAGCAGCTGCTCGAGTATCTCGGCTTGCACTACACGGCTCGCGTGCTGCAGCTCGAGGCGGATGTGCGTCCGCAGACACACAGTGACGACGCACTGCAGCGTGCGCTGCATGTCAGTGGCCCTGCCGTGTTGCTGTCGCTTGTGCAAGCGGCCATGCATGCACCGCTGCTGTCATCGGCGACTGCGGTGGCTGCCGTTGACGGCGGCGCGGACGATGTGCCTCGTGATGACGCAACAATGACGACAACGACGACAACAGCAACAGCAGCAACAGCAGCACAACAACTGCCGCCGCCACCGCTGTCGCCGCCGATGCAAAACAGCGATGACGACAAGACGACCACCACGACGCACGACAACACAACAGTCGACGACAGCCTAGTGCAGCAGCAGCAGCAGCAGGACGACGACGACGACGACGACAACGGCAAGGGTGAGGACACCACCTATGTTATTGCCAACTGGACACGGCGCAGCTTTGTGCGGCTGCACGAGGTGGCCGGACAGCAGATGCAGCTCGAGTATCTGGACGACTGCCACGTCGTCGTCCTCGACGCGCTCGACAGTCTCATGGTCGATGACTGCCGTGGTGGCGAGCTCGTCGTGGCGGCGTGTGAGGGGAGCGTGTTCTTGCGCAACTGCCACGACATGACGGTGCATGTGGCGTGCAAGCAGCTGCGCACACGCGACTGCGGCCACCTCGATCTGCGCGTGTTCACGACGACCGACCCGGTCGTCGAGGCGAGCCATCACATTCGCCTCCGGCCCTTTCATCTCCGTCTGCCGGGGCTGTCGTCGTGCTTCGCGCGGGCGCGGCTCGATGCGTTGCTCAATCGCTTCGTGCACGTCTACGACTTTAGCGCCGACGTGGCCGACACACCACAGCTGCCGCAGCCACACTACACGGTGCAGCTGCACGAGCACGGCCTGACGCTGGACGACTATGACGTGCACAGGCGCCTGCGCGAGTATGAGCAGCTGCATCTGCGCCGCCGCTTGCGCAACAGCGCCGGCGGCGGTGGCGACAGTGACAGCCGCCTGGCGGCCGTGGCGGCGGCGTCGGCGGCGGTGGCGACGCTGCCGATGGAGTGTCCTGCGGCGGTGGTCGAGGTGTTGCGTGGCACACGCGCGCCGGCGCCGAGCAGCGAGTCGGGGCGAATGAAGAGCCACGACATTCGCACCGGCGCCGCGGCGTGGACGAGGGCGATGGCGACAGACAGTAGCGACGGCGTCGACGTCGTCGTCAACAACGACGATAACAATGCGCAGAAGGACAGCAACAAGGCAGTCGATAACGACGATAATGACACGTATGACGAGGACGAGGACGAGGCAACAAGGCAGCAGCAACAGCGACGAGAGCATGGTGACATGACAGCGGTAGGTGAGCATGGTGGCAGTAGCAGCAGACCACCACTCGCAGCCGTGCCTGTGATGACAGCAGCAGCAGCAACGACAGCAGCAGCACGTACACCTCACACTACCGCGTCGACGTCGAGTGACGACAGCGATGACGACGACAGCGACGACAGCGACGATGACAGCGACGACAGCGACGACGACAGCGACGATGACGATGACAGTGATGATGACGAGAGCGAGGAAGCAACGCCAACAGCAACAGCAGCAAAGCACACGCGTTCGCTGCCACCACCACCAACGCCGCCACCAGCGCTCCGCAGTGACGCAACGACGACCACGGCGGCAGCAGCAGCAGCAGCAACGCCGACGATGACGACAGGTGCTGCTGCTCCTGTTGTTGCAGCCACAACAGGTGACGGGGCACACAAGCCCAGTCATCACAGCGACCCGGCCGCTCTCGACGATACGTACTCGTCCTTTGACGACAGCAACAGCGTCACGAGCAGCAAAGATAAGCTCGACGTTGACGAGGATGATGATGTGTTCTAACATATGTGTAGGTGTATGTGTGTGTATGTATGTGTGCGCACGTATTATTGTTGTAACGTGTGCGGGTGAGCGAGTCGGGTGTGTAAGCGCCGGCTGTGGTGCGACGAGCGCGCCGTCATTGTGCACACGTCAGTCGGTTCTATGTATATTTGCATGTGTGTGTGTGAGTGTGTGTGCTTGTGTGTGTGTGATAGGTGAGCAACATTGTATGACTACTCGTGTATATGTGGCGCATTACGAAGTGTAGCAAGGCGTAAACAGTCGCACACACACAAACAGGTGTGTGTGTGTGTGTGTGCAATGTATACGTGTGACTGTGTACGCCTTGTTGCACCAGTTGTTGTTGTTTGCTGACGTTGTCTTGTGTAGTGGCGGCAGCCCATGTGCGCATGTAGGTACGCAAGAGACAACACGAACAACAACAACAACGTTGACGACAACAACGACGACGAGACATGCACGCTCGACACGACAGCCGCATCTGCGCTGCGCGCGAGTCGTGTAGTGTGGTACACGTGTGATGTCAGTGACGACGATGATGACACCACGCACAGCGCCGCTGTTGCTGTCTCAGCGACGGCAGCAGACAACGCGCTTGTGACCACACCCCTGCATAGCCGTCATGCTGCGCACACGGCAGCAGACGCGGTGGCTGCTGTGCGCGAGACATGCGCACCTGTCGTGTACACAGCACGCGGTGACGATGACGCTGCTGCGACTGCGACTGCGACTGCTACTGCTACAGCAGAGAGGAGGGCAAGGCGGACGACAACACGCATGCAGAGCACAAGGCGATGGCCACGCTCGCTGGGCCCGCTGTTAACAGTCATCACACGACGCTGCGACAATAACGACGACGACGACACACACGCGGATGTGGTGGACGCGTACGGTCGCCTGACGCGCAGCGAGGCGCAGTCGCACCAGCACGTTGTGACGGCGCTGCGTGCGGCACTGAGCCGCGCACGTGACGCGCTCGCGCAGGCGCAGCACAGTGCCACACACGCGCTGCAGGAGCAGACGCAGCAGCTGCGTGCACAACGCGACGCCGATCTGCGCGCACAACGGCAGAGCTTCTGCCACGCCCTCGATCAGCTGCGCAGTGAGAAGGCGGCGTTGGCGGCACAGCTCGAGACGGCGCAGTGTGCAACACGAATGACACGGTCGTCGACGTCATTGAGCAGTGCTGATGACGATGACGATGCTCGTCACCATTGCAGTGCTGCACTCGCGACGGCGCACGACGGCGCAGACGGCGTTGCCGCAGACGCAGCAACGGCGCTGACCACGTACAGCAGGAGCAGCAGCGGCAGTGACGGTCGTCCTGCGGCGGCTGCCGACGGCGAGGCGCGGTGGCGGCGTCGCCTTGACGAGGTGGACGCCTACTGGCGTGCGCAGCTGCGCGCTGCGACGGAGAGCCACGCACGCACGCTGACTAACGTGACGGCGCAGCGCAACGAGTTGCTGTCACACGTGCGGCAACTCACGCACGCGGCCGAGGCGATGCAGCAGCAGCTGCGCGCGCTCGACGAGGAGAATCGACGGCTGCGCGAGGAGGTGGCGGTGGCGCGCGCGCGCGTGGCGCGGTCGAGCAGCCGTGCTGTGCGGGCCTTGCAGGACGATGTGCGACGGCGCCAAGATGCGCTCTGTGCACGCGGTGAGGTGCACAACAGCAGCAGCGACAACAACAAGGACGAGAACAGCGACGTGGCGACGACCGAGGCGTTGCGCGCGCAGCTGTGTGCGGCGCAGGACGAGGCGCACAAGGCCACGACCGCCCTCGCACACGAGCAACAACACAACAGCGAACTCGTGCAGCTGTACGGCGCGCAAGTCGCCCTGTTGCACGCGCAGCGGCGCACACGACGCGATAGAGTAGATTAGACACACTATGCACACGTGCGCGCGCATGTATGTGTATGTGTATATGTGTGTATGTGTATACGTGTATGTATGTATGTGTCACACATTGCCCCTTGCGTGCATGTCGACGTGTACACCAGTCATTGTCATTGAGCAAGTGTGTGTGTGTGCGTCCGTCTGTGCGCGTCCCCGACGAGAAGAGCAACAACAGCAGCAACAGCAACAACAGCGACACCGTCGTTGCCGTCGCGATGATGCGCTCAGCCATGCAGCGTACTGCGGCCAAAGGACCGCAGCCAAACCCGTTCCGTGACAAGTTTCTGGCCACCCTGCACGCCGACGGCAAGGCGGCGAGCTACTACCGCATCAATGACATGGACAGCCGCTACCACACCCTGCCCTTCTCGATTCGCGTGCTGCTCGAGTCGGCGGTGCGCAACTGCGACGAGTTCGACGTCACGTCAAAGACGGTGTCGACCATCTTTGACTGGCGCAACACCTCGCGCGAGGGCAACGAGATACCGTTCAAGCCGGCGCGTGTGGTGCTGCAGGACTTTACGGGGGTGCCGTGTGTGGTCGATCTGGCCGCCATGCGTGACGCGGTGCGCCGCCTCGGCGGCCATGCGGCGAGCATCAATCCGCAGATCCCCGTTGACCTCGTCGTGGACCATTCGGTGCAGGTGGACGTGGCCGGCTGCGGTGACGCCGTGCAGGTCAACCAGACGATGGAGATGCAGCGCAACCGTGAGCGCTTCGAGTTCCTCAAGTGGGGCTCGCGGGCCTTTGACAAGCTGCGCATTGTGCCCCCCGGCAGCGGCATTGTGCACCAGGTCAACCTCGAGTACCTCGCACAAGTCGTCTTCCACGCCGATGGCATGCTCTACCCCGACTCGGTCGTCGGCACCGACTCGCACACGACGATGATCAACGGCCTCGGGGTGGTCGGGTGGGGCGTGGGCGGCATCGAGGCCGAGGCGGGCATGCTGGGCCAGTCCTTGTCCATGGTGCTGCCCCAGGTCGTTGGCTACCGCTTTACCGGCAAGCTGCCCGAGGGCTGCACCGCCACCGACCTCGTCCTGACGGTGGTGCGCAACTTGCGCAAGTTTGGCGTGGTGGGCAAGTTTGTCGAGTTCTACGGCCCCGGCGTCGACGCGCTCACGCTCGCCGACCGGGCGACGCTGGCGAACATGGCACCCGAGTATGGCGCCACCACGGGCTACTTCCCGATTGACGCCGAGACGATTCGCTACTTGCGCAACACCAGTCGCAGCCCCGAGCACGTCGCCCGCATTGAGGCGTACACCAAGGCCACGGGCCTGTTCCGCCACGGCAACGAGGCCATTGAGTACTCGCAGCACCTCGAGCTCGACTTGTCGACGGTGGTGCCGTGCGTGGCGGGGCCGAAGCGGCCGCACGACAACGTCGCCCTCGCCGACATGCCGCGCGACTTCCGCGCCTGCCTGGGGGCCAAGACGGGCTTCAAGGGCTTCGGCATCGCCCCCGAGGAGCACGCGCGCACGGCGACGTACACTGTGAATGGCGAGCAGGCAACGATGCGGCATGGCAGCGTGGTCATTGCGGCGATTACGTCGTGCACGAACACGTCGAACCCGAGCGTGCTCATCGCCGCCGGCCTGCTCGCGCGCAATGCGCGGGCGCGTGGGCTGCGTGTGCCGCCCGGCATCAAGACGTCGCTGTCGCCGGGCTCGCACGTGGTGAGCAAGTACCTGCAGGCGGCCGGCCTGCAAGAGGACTTTGATGCGCTCGGCTTCCAGACGACCGGCTATGGCTGCATGACGTGCATTGGCAACTCGGGCGACATTGCGCCCGAGGTGGCCAAGTGCATCACGGACAACAACCTCGTCGCCGCGGCGGTGCTGTCGGGCAACCGCAACTTCGAGGCCCGCATCCACCCCCTCACGGCGGCCAACTACCTCGCCTCACCGCCGCTCGTCGTCGCCTACGCACTCGCCGGCCGCGTCGACATTGACTTTGCCACGGAGCCGATTGCGCAGGACGTGTACTTGCGCGATGTGTGGCCGAGCAGCGAGCAAGTCGCCGCGGTCGTCAACACGCACGTGACGCCCGACTTGTTCGCCCAGGTGTACGCAAACATTGCGACGATGAACGAGAGCTGGAACGCGCTGCACGTCGAGGAGGGGCAGTTTTACCGCTGGGACGAGGCCTCGACGTACATACACAACCCGCCCTACTTTGACGCCATGACGCGCGACCCGCCAGGCTTGCGCGCCGTGCGTGACGCCTACTGCCTCGCCGTGTTTGGCGACTCGATCACGACCGACCACATCTCGCCCGCCGGCAACATTGCCAAGGACTCGCCGGCGGCGCAGTACCTGCTCGCGCGTGGGGTGCAGCGCAAGGACTTCAACACGTACGGCTCGCGGCGTGGCAACGACGAGGTCATGGTGCGTGGCACCTTTGCCAACACCCGCCTCGGCAACCGCCTCGTCGGGGAGGGTCAGACGGGGCCGTACACGATCCACCACCCCACGGGCGAGCGTCTGTTCATCTTTGACGCGGCAATGAGGTATGAGCAGGCGGCGGTGCCGACGATTGTGCTGGCGGGCAAGGAGTACGGCAGCGGGTCGTCGCGTGACTGGGCGGCCAAGGGGCCGTTTCTGCAGGGTGTGCGCGCCGTCATTGCCGAGAGCTTCGAGCGCATTCACCGCTCCAACCTTGTCGGCATGGGCGTCGTGCCGCTGCAGTTCAAGCAAGGCGAGTCGGTGCAGTCGCTTGGCCTGACCGGGACGGAGCGCTACACGATTGACTTTCCGCGTGAGCTGCGACCGCAGCAGGACATTGTCGTGCGCTGCGACACGGGCAAGGTGTTCACGGTGACGTCGCGCATCGACACGGACGTCGAGGTCAAGTATGTCGAGAATGGTGGCATCTTGCACTATGTACTGCGCAACAAGATTGCCGCAACGACCGCGTAGCCCGCGTGCGACGACGACGGGGTGTGTGTGTGTGCGTGCGCGTCGGTGTTGTGTAGGCAATGTGACGCATGAGGGTGTGATGCTGCCGTGTGTGTGTGTGCGTGCTCGCCTGTCCATATGTACACACACATATATATGCACGTAAGTATGTGTGTGCGTCGTTTTACTTTGTGTTTGCGAAGATGTGTCACTGTGTATGTATACAAACACACACACACACACACGTTTATGCGTACATGTATACGTATACACAAACGTACGGTATATACACAAACCAAAAAACCCACTTACACCATCTTAGCAATCAACAAACAGACACAACCCCTCTGCACTCTTATGTGCGCACACACATATGTTCGCTTTACATTTGTATGTCTTTGTGAGTGTGTGAGTGTGTGAGTATGTGTGTGGTGTAGCACGTATACGTCGACTGCAGTAACGAAAACTAGAGGGCAAAGCACAAGACGACGTGTGTTTCTGCATGTGCAATGTCATGAGACACTTGCACACGCGCACACACACACACACACACACACACACACACACACACGGCGCAAAAGAGCTGCAGTGAGTGACGAGTGTAGTCGTAGGCACATGCACATTCGTGTAGCACTTAGCGATAAGCACGTGCACACACACGCATACACTTGCACGCACTTGCACACACTTGCACATGCTACATTACGCTGCTGTCTGTCGTCTTGTACATAGCAGTATTGTAACACACACACATACACGCACGCACGCACACACATATGACACCGCCAACATTCGAGCAGGTGCTGGCGCGGTCGATGCGTCTGCCACGTGCACTGGCGCAGCGGCAGCTGCCTATGCTGTTTGCGCGCAGCGACGCCGCCTCGGCGGCTGCAGGCGACACGACACGACCGCAGGCGAGTCCATCCCTGCGGCAACGAGGACTGCGACAGCACCAACACCCCACGCCACGCGCCCTGCCACGCGGCTTCTTTGACGCCCTCGCCGCACAGGAGGCAGCTGAGCGTGCCGGACGGCTGCGTTTGCGTGCGTCCTCGCGGTGTGTCGGCAACACGACCGACTTGCAGTCGTACCTGACAAGTGCGCAGCGCATGGGCGCGTGGCGCGAGGGCCTCGACGCGTTCCTTGCCGCCCTCGGCGTCACCGACACGGCCGCTGCCGTTGCCGCCCTCGGTGACGCGGCAGCTGACACGGCGGCGGAGCTACACATTGACTGGGCGCGTGTGGACGTGACGGCGACACACGCTGCACTTGTGCTCGATATGTGTGCGCACGCCGGCTGCTGGCGACTTGTGCGTCGTCTGACGTTGTTGTGTGGTCGGCAGTGGCCCGAGGTGCTGACGCACGGTGCAACATGCATGGTGCGCGGCGAGGCGGCACCACCAGCAACAGCAGCAGCAAGCGCGCAAGACGACGATCAGGCAACAAGGAACAGCGACGAAGCTGCACAGCATGACGACTCTGCAAGCATGGCTGCTGCTGCTGCTGCTGCTGTGGACACGCGCGCAGACGGGCGTCACAACGGCAACAACGCGACGACGACTGACCACGACGCTAGCGATGATGCGGCAGCGGCGCGACGTGACGTGTGTGGGTGGCGTCATGTACTGCAGTTGCTGACGTCGTGCGTGGAGGCGAGCATGACGGTGCCCGTTGACGCCTATCATGCCTGCTTGCGTGGCTGCGAGGCGGCGTGTGACTGGCGCGGCGCATTCGACGTGCTGCGCGCCATGGGACGCAACCCGCTATGCGACGACACCGAGTGGCTGACGGCCGCCGTGTCGCAAGACGTGCACGCAGCAGACACGACACACGACGCGGCAGCAATGACGGCCGAGTCGACGACGACGACGGCGGCGACACAAGCAGACGACGCGGGCGGCGCCACGACGGCAGGCACGCTGCAGCGCGACGCCGCAGCCAGCGAGTCGAGCGTGGCTGCGCACTCGGCGCCGTCGCGGGCGCCGCAGCCGAATGTCGTGACATACGCCATACTCCTCGCGACGCTCGAGCAGGCGGGGCGCGATGACGTTGCGCGTGCCGTGCTGCGGCGACTGCCGCCTGTTGAGCGTGATGAGATTAGCTCGTCGTACGCGGCACTCATCATGGTGTGGTCGCGCCAGCTGCAGCAACGTGCTCGTCACATTGGCTACAGCCCATACTGACATGCACACACACACACACGCCCGACTATGTGTGCATGCAAGTGAATGTGTGTGTGTGTGTGTGTGTGCAGGTATGTATCGTGTATACATGACACAAGCAAAAACGTCTACATCGCTGCCGCGCACGCGTCTGCGCGTGCGCTCGACAAGTGTGCTGTCTATGTGCGTTGTTGTCCTTGCTGCCTGACACGTGTGTGTGTGTGTGTGTGTCTGACGTCACTGTTGCTGACGTTGTGTACATGTAGCCTCACCGCGTCGACGATGCAGCGCACCTTGTTTGACTTTGCGAAGAGCAAAGCGGTCGACCGTGGCGGCGGCGGCAAGGCTGCTGCAGCGTGCGCTAGTGCACCGCGCAAGAGGCAGCGCTCGCGCAGCCCGACGGATGCGACGTCGATGCAACAGGAGGAGCAGGCGCACGATGACGTCACAAAGGCAAATACAGCAGCTGCAGCAGCGCCATTGTCGTCGTCGAAGTGGCTAGCTGCACTCGTCACAAGTGCGCCGTGGCGGCAGTTCCTGGCACCGCTGCTGGCGGACACGTGGCACGCCGGCCTGTTCCTGCGCATCGAGCGCTTTCTTGACGAGCAGCAGGCACAGGGCAGAGTTGTGTTCCCACCACGGCCGCGCATCTTTGCCGCGTTCAACAGCACACCGTTTGACGAGCTCAAGGTGGTGCTGCTCGGACAAGACCCGTACCACAACTACAACCAGGCGCATGGGCTCAGTTTTTCGGTCATGCCAGGTGTCGCACCCCCACCCAGCTTGCTCAACATGTACAAGGAGCTGACAAACGACATACCCGGCTTTGTCGCACCGCGTCATGGCTACTTGCAAAGCTGGGCAGAGCAGGGCATGCTAATGCTGAACGCCTCGTTGACGGTCGAGGCAGGCAAGGCAAACTCGCACAGCAAGTGCGGCTGGCAAACATTCACGGACGACGTCATACGACGCCTCTCACAGCACCACCGCAACCGTCTCGTCTTCCTGCTGTGGGGCAACTTTGCAAAAAAGAAGAAGTCACTCATTGACGACAAGCGTCACATAATCATAGAAAACGCGCACCCGTCACCGCTCAGCGCGGCGCTGTGGCACAATTGCAAGTGCTTCTCGAAGTGCAACGAGGCCCTACAGCAGCTCGGGCATACACCCATGACATGGCAACTACCTCTGACAGCCACACTAGACGACACAACGGACAAAAAGGACAGCACGAATGCATAAATGCGTGACAACACGTGTACACAACAACCTACTGTCAGCTCCTGCTACGAAACAACACGTGCTCGCATCATACCACAGCAAAAAACCCCCTACACACCAACACAACAACAGGCAACAGCAACGTAAAGGTGTACGCAATACACGCAAACGCGCAAATGCAAACGTGCAAGTGTGCATACGCACACATACTGTGTGAGGTGCCGCTCCTTGCGCGGTGATGCGTTGACACTTGCGCGGCTGTGTATGCGTTTGCTTGTGCATCTGTGCGATCGTGCGACTGTGTACATTGACTTGCATGCGTCACACACGTACACACCCGTACACACACACACACACACACACACACACACACACACACACACACACACACGTGTATGTTTGCTTGCACAAGTTGTCGTAGTGTAGCGCTAGTTAGCGTTTGCCAGTTTACTTCAACGCATTCTTGTAAACATGGCTGCACCTAGTGCACTGACGTTGCGCGAGGGTGACGTTGCCGCTGCAGTTGGCAGTGGTCAAATGTTGCAGGACGCGGCGAACTTTGCCGATGTGAGCACGGAAGACTTCTACGAGTTTCGGCGCGCACTGCAGAAGCAGCAGGAGCGCTATGTACCAGTGCCATCGCGCGCTGTGCTAAAGCGCATACCTGAAGTGGCGGATGACTACATTCGCAACTTTCTCTTGCGCAACGGCATGCACAAGACACTTGACTGTTTCGAGGTGGAGTGGTATGAGCGTTTCGGCAGCGACGCCAACCAGAACACGCCATTTGTCCCTGACAACTACCTTGAAAACGCTTCGCTGCTCAATCGCATCGAGACGCTTGAGCAAGACTTGCGGCAACACGCCGAGCTCACAACTCGAGCGACTCGTCAGTGGGCGCAGGCGAAGCGTGATCGCGACTTTCACAGGGCAAACCACCATCGCATTGTGCAGGAAAAGAACAAGCTAGCCCTGATGCTGAAGCAAGCCCAAACGCATGCCGAGAGCTTGACACCCGCACTCACAGAACTGAAACAACGCTGCGACGCCCTTGTGAAAACCAAGTCGCTGCTAACTATTGAGCGCGACCGCCTAGAGCAGCGAGTGGCAACACTCGAAAAGCGTCTCACTGAGCTAGCGAGCAGTTGCCACAACAATGACAACAATGCGACGAATGGTCAAGGCGAGAGTGCGATGAGGACGGCTGCAGCCGTGATAGCCGAACGCAATGGTGGCAGCGGCGTCCTTGCTGCCAAATCGGCTACTGCACACAGTCATGCTACCAAGGCTGCGACAAGTGCTGCATTGTGTGATCGAGGCGCGGACGCTTACAAGGCGTCAAGTGGCAGTCGACGCAAGCCAGCGATGCGTGGTACAGGCGATGGTACAGAACCAGCCAGCATTGCCTTTGCATGGCCACCGGATGAGCGACCGCGCAACAGTGTCGGTGCGTGGGAGCAGCAGGTTTTGTCTGGCGATCCGACTGTGTGGAGTAACCAGACGACCTTTGTCGCTCACTCAATGCCCATCGCACACGTGGCACTGCATCCCCGCAAGCCAGCCGTGGCGAGTTGCAGCGACGATGGCACCTGGCGACTCTCTGCCTTGCCGCAAGGTGATGTTATTGTCTCTGGTCAAGGCCACAAGAACTGGGTGTCGTGCATCGCAATGCATCCACATGGAACGATGCTGGCAACTGGCTCGGGTGACAAAACAGTGAAGTTGTGGGACTTTGCAAGCAATCGCTGCAGTGCGACGCTCACAGCGCACACCGACGGCGTGTGGAGTGTCGACTTTCAAGAGACTGGTACGCTGCTTGCGAGCGGCTCGCTGGACTATACTGCCCGTGTGTGGGACGTTGAGCAGGCGAAGTGTCGCCAGACACTACGTGGTCATGTAGACGTTGTTAACAGCGTCGCGTGGCAGCAGTATACCAATGTGCTGTGCACGGGTAGTGGTGACAAGACTATGTCCTTGTGGGACTGCCGACTAAACTACTGTGCGCAGACATTCTATGGCCATCGCAACGCCGTCATGGGCGTTGCCACGAGCCCCGCTGGAGACACAATTGTCTCATGCGATGCAGACGGAGTCGTCATTGTCTGGGACACACGTCGCATGGAAGAGCGTTGCCGCGTGCCGTGCAGCACAGGAACGGCTAACCACGTTGCGATTGATGCCACTGGCAGCTTCATTGCTGTAGCATGTGACGATGGCATCATACGCATTATTTCTAACAAGATACAGGCGACCACAGAGTTGCGTGGGCACACTGATGCTGTGCAGTGTGCTGTCTTTGACCCGGCAACCAATGGATTTCTGGTAAGTTGCGGTCGAGACTGTACCGTGCGTTGCTGGAGCTAGGGTAGTGCGTGATGCATGTGATACACATCGCAGCGGAGGTGCAGATGTGGGTGCAAGCTGGTGTCCACGTCACACCGTAGTGATGCACATGGTGTGTGTGTGTGTGCGTAACATACATCGACACGTTATGCATGTAACAGAAGGTAGTATGATTGCATTGCACACACCGCCAACGGCATCACTTTGCAGTGTGCGTTGGTATTTGCGCTCGTCGATGTAAACAAGTGTGAATGTATACTCGAAATCGACACTGTCAATCGCTGTGCACGCACCATACTGTGAGCATAGCAACTGTAGCAACACCGCGTTGCGTGCAACTTTTATACTATGCCCACAGGATGCCTTGTTGCCATTGTACGCCACTGTTTGGCTCTGACCGCTGGTGGAGCAAAGACACAAACTACATACATTGTACACAAGTAGCTGTGCACTAAGAACGCGACCAGTGGTACTACACGGTGCAGACAACTTGTGAGCACAATGTCGGTGGTCAAGGTAACGTTAACGCACTCGGCGAGTCGGAAGATTGTGCCTGAGAAGCGTTATATGCTTACGCAGACTGTTGCAAGCATCAAGCAGAACATGTTTGGCCACTTTGGCACTACGCCAGAATCTTGTCAGCTGCAGCTGTATGACAGTGGCAACGTCCTCGTTGAGAGCAATATGCTAGATGACAAGATGCTCGGCTATTATCAATGTTGCGATGGCTACCGCATACATGTTATTGACCTACAACCAAGCACGCAGCGTGTCGACTTGGATGATGTGTCAAAGGTGGAGAAGTACACTATATCTGAAGAGGACTACGTAAAGCGCACGGATAACGTGAGATCATTCAAGCAGCGCATGCTAGCCCAGATGCGCGCCGATGATGACACGTCAGGCGCAACATCTGCCAGTGAGCTAAATGAAAACAGCTACAAGGACGCTGCCGCAGCCATGCATGTCGGCGATCGATGTCAATGCCAACCAGGCGATCGACTGGGCACTATACGCTACGTGGGCCGTATTGCTGCGCTGAAACCAGGATACTGGATCGGCGTCGAGTTTGACGAGCCTGTGGGAAAGTCGGATGGCTGCGTCAAGGGCGTGCGTGTGTTTGCATGTCAGCCAGGCTACGGTGGCATCCTTCGACCAGACAAAGTGACAGTTGGCGACTTCGCACCCGAGCAGCTCTGATTGTCGTCACACTTTCGTGCGACAACACACTCGAGGCGCTCTGCTCGCAGCGCGCATACAGTTCACCCGACTGAGTGCAGTCGCGCATGTGTTTGTGTGTACAGATGCCTGTTCATGTACAACACAAGTTGTGTATACTACGATGCGTGTGTGTGTGTGTGTGTGTGTGTGTGTGTGAGTGATTGTGCAAGGCACGCAAAGTACTCGTTTGCCTTGTGTGATCGTAGTTATCGTCATACTAACGAAACAACCGGCGTTGCAACAGGCAAGCATCACTGTGTGTGTATATGTCTGTTCTGAGCGCCAGTGTGACAAGAATGACGCCAGCTGGTGTTGCAATGCGCAATGTTCTCGTGGCGTTGACACTGTTTGCAATGTGCATCTGTGGCGCTGCAGCTCTTGAACCACATTTTGGTTGGCCAGCGTGTGAACCGCGCGCACTGCAGTCAAGTGGATACATTGACATTGCTGGTGCGAACAATCGCACGAAGCACATTTTCTACTGGCTCTTCAGCCCGCGCTCACCGCCGACTGATGGTAGCGAAGCGCCGCTAGTCATGTGGATGACTGGTGGGCCTGGCTGTAGCTCTGGCATTGCACTTGCCATTGAGAATGGTCCATGTATCGTCAATGAGACGACTGGCACGCTGGACATAAATCCGTATGGCTGGAATGATCGCGCCTATTTGCTCTTCGTTGATCAACCAACCGGTGTCGGCTACTCATACAGCGATCGTGCTGATTATGTGCACAATGAAACCGAGATGGCGGACGATATGTACAAGTTTCTGCAAGGGTTTGCGAAGCGGTTCGCAAAGCCTAACATTACAAAAGGCAACGACTTTTACATTGTTGGCGAAAGCTATGGCGGACACTACGTGCCATCACTTGCATACCGTATCCTGCAAGGTAATCGTCGCGGCGAGGGCGTGACTATTAATCTGAAGGGTATTGGCATTGGCAACGGTCTTACCGATCCGTATACGCAGTACCCAGCGTACATGGAGATTGCGTATGACTGGTGCAAGCAGAAACTTGGCAAGCCCTGCATATCGGATGAGGCATACAAATCTATGCAGGCTTTGCTGCCCGCGTGCCTGAGTGAGATCGCCGAGTGCAACAAGGGCGACACAGATCAGAACGCCGCGTGCCTGGTCGTTGGCGCTATTTGTGGTGAGTACACGTCGTACTACAGTTCTACGGGTCTCAACAACTATGACATCCGCAAGCCATGTATTGGCGACTTGTGCTATCCTATGAACAACACAATTGCCTTTTATCTCAACAACACGGTGAAGAAGGCGCTTGGCGTGTCGCCTGAGACGCCGTGGTCAACGTGTAATCATGTTGTCGGTGGTGACTTTGTACGTGACTTCTACCGCAACTTCAACTACACCATCCCACCGCTGCTTGACGCTGGCATCCGCGTATTGATATATGCCGGTGACATGGACTTCATATGCAACTGGATCGGCAACAAGGCATGGGTGCTAGCACTGAACTGGAGCGGCAAGGCGGGCATGGTGGCGGCGCAGGACGTTGAGTTCCAGGTGTCTAGTCGATGGGCTGGCAAGGAACGCAGCTATGGCAACTTCAGCTTTGTGCAAATATACGAAGCAGGACACATGGTGCCCATGGACCAGCCCGAGGTGTCGCTGTACATGCTCAACCGCTTTCTTGACGGCAAGTCATTAGTGTAGTCATTACCGAGTGACGCAAACGCGCGACTGATGTTGTGTGCTTGCGTGATGTGAGACGCATGCTTGTGTAACACTGATGTGTGCATAGGTGTGCGTTATATCTCCAGCCGTAGATACTTTGTATACTACGAAGCTGCGGCAAATGCAATGTGGCGTAGCTGCACACCGTATCGCTCTTACTATCTATAGTGATTGCTGATGTAACGAAAGGCGAGTGTGTGTGAGAGGTGAAGTTGACGGCTGTCCTCGATGAACGAGAAAGAGACGGACAGTAAGCATACAGTGAGAACTTGTACGTTGCATCGTGTAGGCGTGCGATGCTGATGTTGTATACATTACCCTAAGTATTGACAGGCTGCACACCAGTAGCAGAATGCTGTCAGACATGTGACGTAACGCACACTGTACACATGACCTATGGCTATTTGTCGTTCAGTTGCGCGCTTTGCTATTCGCCGACATACACGTACATATGTACAAGTACATGAACATATACTCACTCTGAGCGAGAAGGTGCATAGCGCGTTGCGCATGTAAACACATGCATATACACGCGTGCACGTTATGTTGCTGCATACATGTATAGTCATGGATGTGATCGACGCCAGGCAAGACATCAGATCGAGCCGTGATACTACACCTGAAGCAGTGCACGCGTAGTGTGTCGAAAGACACGCACCTTTTTGACCGTCGTTGCATTGACTGACGCGCACGTATTGGTGCTTCTGCATCAGCAACGTTGTTGCACTCGACTTCGAGCATGCATGAACACAGGCGATAAACTGTACAGCGAGATGATTGCAGCACTTCACGCTCCATGCGCCATAGTTGCACATGCACTCCAGCCAAACGCGACTTGCGTGTGCTTTGGTGACATGTTCAGCGGTTGCAATGTACACCAGAGTAGCATCGCTGCACTCGCATGCACCTGTAGCTGATGACGCATGCAGACACTACAGAGCACCCAATTCACATCTCAGTTGTAGCCACACGGGAGAAATGTGCAATGCAAACCCGTTCTTGTGCTGTGTGTAGTGCAAAGTAAAGATACGTGCAACAAAAGCACTGGCGCAAGTGCACGTTCGTGTGTAGCTAGCGTTGCTCATCTGCACGCGGTCGCGTGCTTGCAGTTTCATGTGATCGTGATGTGTGTTGCGAGTACGACCTTTGAAGCACGATTGACGTAATCGTCGCGGTCTAGACCAGCGCTGTGCGCGCGCACAAGAGCGCATGTATGTGGCCGTTGTGCATTGGCGATGATATACAGATTAGCTCTTTGTTTTACACAGTCCACTGCTGTGTAAGTGTATCGTCAATGTTGTATTTGTACATACGTAGCGTCGATGTAAAATGTGTCTGCTGCTTCTTACCATTGTACTGTACATGCTATTCTTTCATGAATGCGCCAGCGAATGTTGTGAGCGCAGTGTAGCGTTGCTGAACCGTGACGCAACACACATAGCTGCGTCGTGGTGATGTTTGTAACACGGTGACCGCTATGCGTAAGCCGCTGCACGTGTATGTGTAGTAGTGCGGACGATGCAAATGAGTACAAGTCTGCGCATGTGTTCGCTGTATATAGCTCGTGACAAAACTTAGCTGGCACGTCTACCCGCAACTCCGCATGCTTTTCTTCTCGATTGCACATGTATATGTAACAGATACACACACGGCATGTCTATACAATATATGACGTCGCGTGACAGCGAGCAGGCGAGCGCGTGCGGCAATCCTTGTCGTGTGGCTGTTGCCAACGCACAGGATGATGAGGACACTGGGGTGACTGTACCGCGTACACCTCCCCTTCAGCTTGTTGTGACCGCAGTCCGTTCGCGTCTTGCTGACTATATTTTTGCAGGCGTGTTGTTTGCGATAGCAGCACCTATTGGCAAATACACGCGACCCTATTGTCGTTCATTTGAATGGACTGATCCGACTATCAACTATCCGTTTGCACCAAACACGTTTCCGATATGGTCGGTGGTGATATGCATGATATTTGTATGCATTGTTTACGTTATCGGTGAGTACGTATCTTTCAGATGCCGTTGCAACGACATGACGGGCGTCATACGGCATGTGAATGGCTGGATCGTCACTCATCTGTACAGTGTAACGATTGCGTTCGTCATTGTCAACCTCACAAAGGTATACGCTGGGCGTTTGCGGCCTGATTTTATTGACCGACTTCGTCGCGAGAACATAACTCAAGCAAACATTGGCACCATCACTCCGGAGCAGCTGTGTGCGGCTGCTCGCGATGGACGTTTGTCCTTTCCGTCCGGGCATTCAAGCTCAATATTTTCAGGCATCATGCCCGTGTGCATGTATCTGCTCGGTCTGTTTCGCGTATTGCACGGTGGTAGTCTAGCGCTCGTAACACTGGCGCTGCTGCCCTTGATACTCCCGATTGCAGTTGCCGTGTCGCGCACACACGACCATCGACACAACTTTGATGATGTTGTGACAGGCTCACTGGTTGGCGTCTTCTCCGCCGTGTTGTGTGTGTGTATAACGTTCAAGCCGAACAGGCTAGGAGGATGGACGCTGCGTTCGCGTGTTGTTGGTGATGAGTGACACGACGTACAAGTTGCACTGCACAAAAGGCGCAGCACTGCAAGTCAGTGAATGCTTTTCGTGCCTATGCACATACAAGCGATGAACTACATATGTAACATCAAATGACAATCGTACGTGTCGTGTGTAAAACATGGTGTTCATAGTTGCCGTGGTGCTATTATGTATTGTATTCGAACCTGCTGCAATGTAGTGCGCGCAACATACATGCGACATGAAGAAACACACACCACACCTTGCATTATTATTTACAGCATCTGTTGCTGGCAAGGTTTGCTCACGGCATGATGTGGTAGCTGAATGACGTGTAAGTACACATGCGTGAGGAGACGTTCTATCTTGTGATGTTCGGTATGCTAACATTGTACAGCTGCTAGCCGCACACGTGGCATGTGTAAATGCCTGCACAAGCCGTGTATTTGAGTGTGACACCACTTCGTGGAACAAAAATAACTATTGCTATGACTATGAGTGTATGTGTGATTATCAGGTTGTTGCGATGACGGCAGTTGCATATATATGTGCATGTGCACTATGTGTAATATGGACGTGGTCGAAGCGAGTGCGGTAACTGCTCGACAATTGCTTGCAATGATACTGTGTCACACGTGATGAACGCAC
>JAKVQF020000803.1:0-36161 GCA_023091115.2 Trypanosomatidae sp. Fi-14 | reverse complement strand
CAGACGCATGTATGACACGAGCAACACACACGCATGCACGCACACACACGCACGTGTACATGTTCTGTTGTGTTGTGTTGTGTTGACTGTAGGCTGTACATGTGTCCTGCTTACATATGCGCGCACACTCACACGTGTGCGAGTGCGTGCGCTTGGCTACATACATGTCATCACTGTCACGTCAAACCTGCGTACATACATCGCGGTGCTGTATACATACATCGTGTGACACACATACATACACACATACACATACGTAAACAAATGTGACTGCACTAGTTGTCGAGCGCGCAGACGCACGCGGCGCCCTTTAGCAGCCAATAGTCCGAGCTGTGCTGCGAGGGCAGCTCAATCGACAGCACATAGTTCGAGCTCGCGCCGAGCGAGCTAATGACACCGGCGCGTATCGTAGTGCGGTACAGCGGCACGGCGTGGTGCGCTGGCGGCGTCGTGTGGTGCGGCTCAGGCACAAAGTACACAGTCGGCAGCATAGCATACGGCTGGCCGGGCAGCGAGTCGGCCATCGTGCGCCGTGTCGCGTCCCAGCGCCACGCATCGGTGTGTATGCCATGCACGTAGCAGCCTCGCGCCGGCGGCGCCGTGTCGCTGTCGTCGTCACCGCCACCGCTGCCCGCCTCCTCGGGCAGCACTTCGTAGCGCATGCCAAGCTGGTCCACCGACACCCCCTCCGCGCGCGCAAAGGCTTGGTAGATGCCCGTGATGAACGCGCTCGGGTTGTAGAAGCCACCAAGCCAGAACGCACGCGGTGCCCCACCGCGCAGCCAGCCGCGGACAAACGACACGCGCTCGAGCAAGTCACGGAACCACGACCCGAGTGGCTTCAGCGAGGCGTACGCCGCGGCGTGCCACAGCTGCGGCACTTGGTCGACCAGGAACGAGCCGTACATCGCGTCCAGCTCGCTCGACAGCACCGTCAGGCCCTGCAGCGCCTTTTGCAAGTCCTGCAGGCTCTGTCGTATGCACTGCAGCAGCTTGTTGTACTTGACCAGCTCATGACTCAGCACCGTCGACAGCGAGTTGGGCAGCCCGCTCGCGAGCGTCGTGAAGCTGCTCGGGTGCGCCTCGTTGCGGGACAGGTCATCCGGCAGGGCCGCCGCAAAGTCACGGCACTTGCGCAGCACCTCCTCCTCGGGCGTCGCCACCCCCTCGGCGGCCACACCACCACCGCCATCGCCGTCGCCACGCGCCGCTGTCACGTCGCCGCCGTCATCGTCATCATCGTCGGCGCCTTCGCCGCCCTTGGCGTGTGCCGCGCCTGATGTGCCCACAGCGCGCGGCTGCACCGACGCAATCGTCGCGAGCAAGTAGCGTGACGCCTGCAGCTGATAGCGCAGGCTGGCGTTGGCGTGCATGCCAAACACCTCGGGTGCGTCCTCGTCCGCCATGGCGGCAATGTGCGCCCGCGCAAACGCCAAGCTGTCGCTCTCGTCCACCGCAGTAGCAGCAACGCCGCCACCGCCGTCGTTGTCGTCACGGCTGTTGCTGCTGCGCCTTGTGTGGCTGTGCAGCATGCGCACGGGTGCGGCGTAGCGGTCGCTGTCGACGTCGCTGAAGCAAAACGCGTCGTCGAGCATCGCGGGTGTCAGGTAGCGCCGCAGTATCGTCTGCAGCGTGCCGCGGTCTTGCGGGTCAGTGACGCGGCCGCCGTAGTTGATCTGACCGATGATGTACTCGAGCGACTGCCACGGTATGGTGGCCTGCTCGTGCAGGAACAGTCGCAGCCACTGCCGCGACACGTCAAAGTCCGTGTCGTTCCACTCGTAGCGCACGTTCCAGCCCAGCGGGCCAAACTTCTTGCGCTCGAGCACAATGGCGTGGAAGAAGCACAGACCGTACAACAGCTTGCGGTACGCACGCGCCTTGCTGACGCCGTCGCTCGTCATCGCGTCGCGCGCAAAGGCGTCGTCGTAGTCTGCCGCGCTCATGGCATCGTAGCAGCGTAGCATGTTCGCGCGCAGCCCTGTTGGCGGCTCATTCGTCAGCTTTAGGCTCGTCTGCAACACCCGCAGTGGGAAGAAGTCGGTCGGCATGGACGTTAGCCACAGGCGATAGCGCGGATGCACCGCACCTGCTGCTGCTGTTGTTGTCGCACTACTGCCACTGCTGCCACTGCTGCTGCTGCTGGCGGCGGCGGCCTGTTGCAGTGCGGCCACCTCGGCCTCGAGGTCAGGCATGAAGCTGCGCGACAGGTGACAGTTTTGCAGCAGCGCCCACGCCCCGCTCGTGCGGCAGCTCGCCATCAGCCGCTTGGCATTCTCGCCCTGCCCTTGACCAAGCGACACGACGCGCATTTCGACGCCCTCGGCGGCGGCGCAGGCCTGCAGCGCCGCCATCGGATCGGCGCCCTGCGACAGCACAAACAGAATCGGCGTCGCCGCGTTGCTGTCACGTAGGGCGGCACGCAGGTCAAACGGCGGGGCTTGCAAGAAGTGTGCGCCCATCGTCTGCCGCACATGCTCGCTCAGCGCCGCGTGCAGCACCTCCTCGCGCAGGCAGCGCAGGAGCAGGATGCGCTGAAACGGCCGCAGCATCGCGTCCCAGTTGCACGGCAGCGGTGTCGACTGCGGTGACGCGCACTGCACAAACGCGCGCCACTCCTCGGCAAAGTCGACGAGGCTGTCGAGCAGCGTCGCAAACGGCGACGGCACCGTCCGCGCGAGCGCGTCGGCCAGCTCCCACTGCGTCCGCGTCAGCCACGCGGCGAGCTGCGCCGGCGGGCGGCCCACGTCGCGCGCGACGAGTGCGCTGGCGCGCAAAAAGTACTGCCACTCGGCCTCACTCACGTCCCCGCCACGTCGCGCAATCGCCGTCGACATGAGCAGCGACAGCACCGGCTTGTCCTTGTTGAAGAGGCCACGACAAATCTGCGTATACGTCGTCTCGGTCAGGCCCACGACGATGCGCTGCACATACGCGCGCAGCGCCGCCGCCGCCGCCGCCGCGTCGCCATCGCCGCCGTCCTTGTCGTCATCCTTGTCATTGTCCTCCTTGCCGTCGTTCGTGCTCTCGGCACTGGCCTTGCCTTCGTCCTTGCTGCCCGACGTGCGGCGCGACGGCGACGGCGGCGACGACGCTTGCTGCGCTTGTGGTGGTGGCGTGGCCTCGACTTGCTGTCGCACCAACGTCACAAAGTACTGCAGCGAGTACTGATACATGGGGTCGACACGCGCCACATCGGCGAGCACAAAGAACAGCACCGATGCACGCACCGCAATGTCGCGGTAGCGCTCGCGGGCGGCGCTGATGCGCTGCATCTTGCGCGTCGCCTCGGCCTGACTCGCGCCAAGTGTGGTGGCATTCTGCTGCGCCGCCTTCAGCTCCGCAATGAGCTCGCGGTCGTCGAGCAGGTTGCCCTTCGTAAACTGCAGTCGCTCGAGGATCGTCTCCTCAATCGCCTTCAGCTTCTTCTGCCCCGCCGCAATGCTCTCGATCATCGCATTCTTCGCCTCCTCGAGCGCGCGCTGCGCAATCGCCGTCACCTCGCCGAGCATCTGCTCCTCCAGTCCGTCGGGCGTCACGGTGAAGTTGAGCAGCGTCACACGCGTGCTAATCTCCGGCAAGTACGTCGGGTTCGGTAGCTTGGTGCACAGAAACAGACGGAAGCTGGGGTTGTAGTCAATCGGCCCCGACTGCACCGACAACTGTATCTGCGCCGCCGCCCCACCACCACCAACGCCACCGCCGCCGTCGGGGTAGATGAGGCGGCGCGCGAGCAGCGGCTCGAGGGCCGCGTCGAGCGTCTCGCCGATGTCGTCGATGACGACGACGCCGCCAAGCCGTATCTGCGCCTCGAGCGTGCGCAGCCACGTCGCCTCGGTCAGCCGCACCACACGCAGCACACTGCGCGCCTTCGCACCGACGCCGACAACCTGCTGGCCATACTGCTGCAGCAGCCACTTCATGCCCTGCTCCTGCGGGTCAATGAGCAGCGGCCAGCGACTGGGCGCGTGGGCGCGCGTCGCGATGATGGCGTTCTCGGTCGACGTGTCATCCGAGGGCAAGCCGTGCACACGCCAGCCAAGAATGTCCACCGGGTCACCAAGCACCGCAATGAGCGAGCTGCTCGTCACGGACAGGTGCTCCTCCGCCTGCTCGCCTGTCGTCGCCTTCGTTGTTGTGGTGTTGGTGGTGTTGGTGTTGTTTGTTGTTGCGGTTGTTGTTGTTGTTGACGACGTGCGCTGAACCACGTGCTCGACCCAGCGCTGGTGCAGTCGCGCGCGGAAGAGTGGTGTGAAGGCGCCTGCGTAGGCAATATGCGCGCTCGCCACAAAAGCCTGCAACGGCAGGGCGCGCAGCTGCCACTGCAGCCGCTCAATGTTCGCGGCCCAGCGCACGCCCTCGCTGCGCAGTGACCCCGACAGCGTCTCGGCATTGTCAAGCCGGGCGATGCAGATGCGCAGCCCTGTCTCGAGGTCATTCTTCTTCTTCAGGCTTACCGCGTAGTTCGCCTCCAGCTCGGCCAGCTCGCGCTCCACGTCGCGCAGCTGCGCCTGGGCGGCGTGCAGCTTCGCGTTGGTCTCGGCCAGATGCGCCTCCGCCTCGGCCGCCGCTTGCCGCATCGGTGCCACCTCCTTGACAACCTTGGCGTACTCGTTCACCGCACGCACCCACGCGCACAGGCTGCCGCACGTCTGCGAGCCGCGCATCGAGCACACCTCGACGGTGAACTCCTCGTCGGCGATGTACTTTTGTATGCGTTGCAGCACCGCCGGCCGCACATTCTCCGTATTGTAGCCGCGAATCATGTCGAGCAGAGGGCGGTGCGACAAAAACTCGCGTGCGCCCTTCCACTCCATGTTGCCCGACCACGCGCCGGCGAACTCCTTCGGGTCGAACATGACCATGCACGCCTGCGTCGTCTTCAGCACCGCCGACGGCGGGTTGGCAAAGGAGCGCAGCTCGTTCAGGTCACTCGCCTGGATCGTGTCTAGTGCGGCCTTGGCCTTGTCAATGATCGGCTTCGCCGCCGCCAGTCGCTCATTCGCGTCGGCGGCAATGCGCGAGGCCTCGCGCTGCTGCGTCGTCGCACTCTCCTGCTGCGCGCGCACTTGCACCTGCACCTCGGCCGCGCGCGCCTGTCGCGTCTGCAAGTCGGCAACCACCGCCTCCGTCTCGCGCGAGGCCTTCTCGAGCAGCGGCCGCCGCAGCTCAATCTCGCCGCGCATCGTCGCAATCGTCTCGTCCGTCTCGCGCATCTTGGCGGTGCCATTCTGCACCCGCGACAGCTGCCCCGCCAGCGCACCGCGTCGCTCGCTGTACAGCCGCTTGTACACGTCCATGAACTCGAGGTAGGACGTCGGCGTCACATAGTAGCGCCGCCGCAGCTGCTCCCAGTAGTCTTGTGCGAATGCGCACGTGGTCGTGTGCACGTCCACGCACAACTGCGGCAGCACCGCGCGCACCGCCGCCGGCATCACAGCATCGTCCTCGTCGTCACCGCCGCCACCGCCACCACCCACAACGCCTGCACGCGCGCCGCCGGCTGCCGTGGACGTTGTTGTTGTCGTTGCGGTCGCCGCATCCACCTCGAGCAGCTCCTGCAGCTGCCGCGCCGCAACAGCGCGCAGTGCCTCGCTTGGCCACTCGTCAAACCAGTCGACGGTGCAGCAGTTCGTCAGCGACGGGAACTGGCGACAGCGCGTGCGGAAGCCGTCACCAATGGGCGACATGGCGAGCACCACGTGCAGGTGATCGCGTACGCGGGCAATGAAGAAGGCAAAGACGTCGTCGCGCTGTGTGATGCCGCGTTGCTGCGCCGCCTCGAGGCACGCATTGATGCGCTTCTCGCGCTCCTCGGCGGCGGCGAAGACGGCGGGGACTTCGCCGCTGTTCAGCATATTGTTCACATCCTCGAGCATCGCCTCGTGCACCATCTGCGTGTCACTCAGCAGCAGCACACACGGCCGGCACTGCACCCCAGCGCACGTGTACACATCAAGCAGAAACTCGTGAAAGTCAGCCATGCTGTAGCCCTTGCCGACGGCAATCTCGAAGATGCTGCACTCGGCAATGTGCGCCGCGAGCCGCGTCAGCGACCGCTTGCCACTGCCACCGACGCCAACGAGCAGCGCGTTGCCGCGCGGCTGCCGCAAGATGCGTATGATGCGCGCGAGGTGCAAGCAATGGTCGCGGAAGAAGACAAGGTTGAGTGGTGCGGCGGCACTCGCACCACCCGCCGCCGCCCCGCCCGACGACACCACCGACACGCGGTGGCCACCACCGCCACCGCCCTTACCGCCACCACCGCCGCTGTCCTCGCCACCGTCCGCGGCGCGGTTGCCATGGGCGGCCGCAGATGCATTGTAGTCGTCTTGGTAGTCGTCAAAGAGGGCACGCACGCGCTGCACATCCGTCACCTCCTCGTACACGCGCTCCGTCGCACCAAAGCGCAGAAAATCGCCCCACACCAGCACCGCCTTGTCTGCACTGCTGCTGCTGCTACCGCCCTCACCCGCACCGCCGCCGTCCTGACCGACAACGCTCGTGTTTGCATGACCGTCGTGCGTCGACGTGGCTGTCATTGTCGTGTCAGCCGCGCCACCACCACCACCGCCACCCGCGGCGAGCAGCAACTCCTCGTGCGTCCGCGTGTCGCCCGGCAGCAGCCGCGCCAGCGCGTCAGCGAGCAACTCGTGGGCAAAGTAACGGCGGTCAGCGACGCTGGCGAGGCGGTCGTAGAAGCTGCGCATGCACTCATGTGCCCATAAGCGCGTCAGCGCGCGGGCGTCGCGGCAGACACGCGGGACAGCCTGCGTCATGCCCTGAAACAGCTTGGCCAAGTCGCGCAGGTTGAACGTGTAGTGCGGCGTCGTCGGCCGCGGCCGCAGTGCCTCGCACAGCTTGCTGAACACGTCCACGCTCACCGACACGACCGCCGTCGCCAGCTCGCGCACTTCCTTGCTGAACGGTTTGCTGTCAAGGAAGCCGTGCAAGATGGCGTGGAAGATGCGTCGCATCGACTCGTCCGTCAGGCTCGGTATCTGCAGCAGGTGAAAGAGACGTGACAGCCGCGGCGTCAGCGGACTGCGACCACCCTCGGGCGGCCCACATGCGGCAATGACGACCACGTCCTGCACACTCGTCCACACCCCCGCCGCCTTGCGGTCGTAAAAGCCGCCATGACCCATGAGCTGCCGCAGCAGCTCAATCGGCGGCGAGGCACCGTAGACCTCGCGTGCGGGCATGTTGACGTCGTCGACGAAGAAGACGACGCGGCGGCCGGGCGGGGCGCCGAGGACGTGCTTGCGCTTGTGCTTCAGCTTGCTCTCGATGAGCTCCTGCGTGCGCTGCGAGGACGTTTGCGCGCTAAACTGAAACGTCACCGGCAGCAACTGCAGCGTCTCGCTTTGCCGCCGCAGACAGTCCGCAAGCAGCACCGTCTTGCCCACGCCACTGTGGCCGCTGAACAAGAAGGCCTTGCTGCACGCTAGCAGCGTCGTCGCGAGGCTGCCGTAGCGCACCGTGTCGACCGTCGGCACGAGCAGGTCAAAGTACGGCGTCGCCGCGTCATAGACAAAGCGCCCGACGCGCTGCTCCCACGGCACGAGCAGGCGCGTGGCAAAGTCGACGGTGAAGTCGTAGACGGTGCCGTGGTGTGGCAGCGGCAGCAGCGTCTCCATGAGGCCGCGTACGAGCGTGTCGAAGCTGTCCATTGCGACTTGCCCGACGTTGCCGCCGACAGACCACACATAGGCAAAGAAGAAGACGACGTTGCACAGCTCGTAGCACTCGCGCGTGTGCGCGTCCTTCGCGTTGGCCGCCGCCATCGCCGGGTCGTAGCTCGCCGCCGTGGTGGCGTCGTCGTCCTTGTTGTCGCCGCCGCCGTCATCGTCGTCACCCGCGTCGTGCCCGCTACGCGTCGCTTGCCTCTTGCGCGCCTTCCGCTTCGTCACACCGTCGTCGGCCTTGTCCTCGTCACCCTCGTCAGTATCGTCGCCGCCATCGCCGCCGCCGCACACAAGTTGCACATTGTTCGTCTGCAGCATCGCGGCAAACAAGTCACACATGGACTGCACAACATTGCCGTCACCCGCGTTGACGAGGAGCTGCTGCTGGTGCAACCACGTCAGGCCAGCGTCCACGTAGCGGTCAAAGAGCGCGACAATGTGTCGGCGACACGTCCGCGACACGTGCAGTGTCGCGGACACCGTCGCAGTGGCTGCCGAGGCCTCCGCGGGGGGCGTTGGGGTGGGCGGTGTCAGTGTCTTGCTCGCCCAGCGCTCGACGAGTGCGCGCCACGGCAAGTCGGCCGCGTCAACGTACACCATACCACAACGCGACACCGTCGCCGGCGAGGCAACGGCCAGGTCGGCCACCTCGAAGAGCATGTGTATCGTGTCAGGCAGCTTGACACGCTCGCCGCTGTCGAGGCAGAGTAGCTTGCTGTCGTCGAGCACCGAGTTGAGGGACTCGATCCACAGCGTGTCGACCGGGCCGTCAAAGACGATCCAGCGGCGGTCATCGCTCTGCTCGCTCGCACGCACGCACTCCTTCGCGATCGCGGCAAGGACGCCGTCGCGCCACTCGTTCGTGTTGACGTCCAGCTGGCCATACAGCTCGTGCAACATGATCGACTTGGGGTTCAGCACAAACTGACGCACCGTCTTCGCCATCGCCACCGTGGCCACCGCGCTCGCGCCGCCCTCGGCACGTGCCGTGCTTGCTGCGTGCAGACTCGTCAGCGCCGCCGCGATGACGTTGCGCGCCTCCGTCTTGCCGGTGCCGGTGACGCCGACGAGCATGACGCCGTGGCGCACGAGCATCGTCTCGTAAAACTGCAGGCTCTTCTTCAGCCACGCGCCAGCGTCAACGAGCGCGCGTGCGGCCATGGCCTCGTGCACGGCCGGCAACAGCGTCGCGTACGCGCGCTCCGGGAACGTGACGCCCGGGAAGAGGTCTTGCATGATGCCGCGAAAGAGCGGCAAGTCGTCGGCGACAAACTTGGGCACGTTCGAGTCATTGCACGCGACAATGAGCGTCAAGTCCTCGTCCACGTCGGGCTGCGAGCGCTTCAGGTCGCCAGCCATGACGAGAATGGACTTGAGCGCACGCATGCCAAAGTCGTAGTGGTCTTGCGGCGACAGCTGCTCCGAGCTGAGCTTGTACAGCTGCGTAATCTTGCGCGACAGCGTGCGCGCATTCTTGAAGCCCTCGCTGTACAAGATGACCTCGGCAATCATGCGGAAGTCGGGCGTCATGACGGCGACGGGCCGGAAGAGCACCTTGAGGTTGTCGGGCAGCTCGGTGCGACCGGCGTAGCCGGGGTTCATCGTGACAAACGCGCCATACGTCGTGCGCACGCGCACGTTCGGCGTGCCCTGGAACGTGAACGTGTCGAGGCCATTCTGCAGCGCCAGCTTGATCTCGAGCAGCTGCGACGCAATGACGCTGAGCACCTCAATGTTGATGCGATTGAACTCGTCGAGGCAGGCCCACGCGCCCGTCTGTATGAGGCCGGCAAAAAACTTCTCCATCATCTTGTACGTGACGCCGTCGCTGCAATTGTACACGACACACTGCCGCGCCAGGTTCTTCGCCAGGTCCTTGACCGTCTCCGTCTTGCCCGTGCCGGCCGGGCCGGCGGGGGCGGCGCCGAGGTACAGCTTCAGGGCGCCCGTCACCGTCATGTAGATGCGATCCGTCAGCGGCGTAATGACGAGGCGGCCCTGCGCGCCCAGGTATTCGTAGCCGTAGACAAAGCACGAGTTGTTCTGCCGCACGTACAGGTTGCCATGGCCGTCGTCGGCGCGCTCCCAGTACACCCGCAGCTGCTTCGCCCAGCCAAACTCGCGCGACGCGACAACGCCGCTGTCGCACATCTCATCGACCAAGTCCCTGCCGTGCACGTCAATCGTGATGAGCGTCGACAGCACAATGCGCTGCACCCGCGACAGCGTGCGCGACGTCAGCGCGGCGAGGTCCTCGAGGGCGCGGTGGTTGTCCGCGCGCAGCGCCGCCATGCGCGCGGGCGAGTCGGCCTGGTCAAGCGCCGCCTCGACGGCGCGCGTCCACAGCAGCTGCTCCATGACGAGCACGAGCTGTGCGGGGTGGGCAAACATCCACCCAGCGCGGTCGCCGCCGCTGCGCGCCTCATAGTCCTCGAGGCACGTCTGCGCGTGCCGCCGCAGCGAGGTGAACATCTCACGCTCGAGCGCGTCCATCCACACCTCGACCGGGCCGCGTGCCTTGACGCCCTTGTTGACGAGTTCGACGCGCTCGCCCTCGAGGGAGAGGAGGTGCGTCATGTCATTGCCCTCGCCAAACGCGACCGCCTTGACGCCGTCAAACATCTTTAGCATGTGCGGCATCATCAGCTCGGGCGTCTTGACCTTGGCAAGGATGTCGAGCAAGTCGTCGTTGCTGAGGAAGTAGAAGCGCGGGAAGGCGCGCCGCTTCTCATCGAGCTTGCGCTCCAGGCTCGCGAGCACCTTCTCGAGCTCCTTGATGTAGTTCTCGAGCTCCGTCTTGAGCGTCTTGCTCGCTGCACCCGCACCCGCACCACCACCCGTCACCGCCGTCGCCGCCGTCGCGTTGCCGCGTCCTGCCGTGGTCGCCGCTGCTGTTGCAGCACCACCACCAGCAGCAGCGGCAGTCGTCGTTGCTGCAGCAGCAGCCGCTGTTGTTGTCGCAGCCGCCGCCTGGGCTGCGCTGTGCTCGACGTCGGTCGTGTCAAACGAGGGCGCGTTGATGAGCAGGGCGCGGTACGCCGTTGGCAAGTCGTGCGCCTTGCGCATCAAGTCGCGGAAGAAGCGGTCCACCTTCTCGAAGCGCTTCGCGTCGTCCTTCCACTGGCTGCGAATCTCCGCAGAGGCAAAGATGTTCTCGAGGTACACCCAGCTGCGCTGCAGCTCGACCCAGCGCTCGAGCGTCGCCTGCATGTACGTCAGCCGACTCTCCCACCGGTCCACCTGTGCGCGCAGGATGCCGTGGCAGTACTTGCTCGAGCCAATCGTAGAGATGGCGATCATCGTGTCGTCGAGCAGCGCCGCCACGTCATCGACCGAGGCGCCAACAAGCGTGTACACGTCCTTGCAGTCGCGGTGGTTGTGAAACTGAAACTCCATCGCCGGCTTTGGCCCACCACCGTTCCAGAGCGCGTTGACCTTGTCAATGTGCTGCTGCAGCTTGTCCTCCTCGGTCGCCGCAAGACTGATTGCCGCAATCTCGTCACGAAAGCGCAGCACGTCATTGTCAAGCAGCATCGCCACCGTGTACTGGTTGGCCCACTCGGCAAGCGTGCGCACCGCTGCGCCACCGCCAGTGCTCGTCGCAGCCGCAGCGGCGCCGTTGTTGTTGTTGCCCGCGTTGTGGTCCTCAATCGGGCCCACCACATTTGACACGCGCAGGTGATGCTCAGCCTTCATGCGCGGGTTCTTCAGTGCCTGCAGCACCGGCACGAGCTGCCGCCACACCTCCACCTTCTCACGCAGCGTCGGCACCGCCGCGTTGCCCGGCAGCCGCGACGACACCTGCTTCACCGTCGCCGTGTACTTGCCCACCGTGTCCTGCACATGCGTCATGTTCAGCTGCTCAAACGGTACGTGCAGCATCTCGCGCGTGAACGCGTCCCAGTCGCGGATGCCGGTCCACAGGCGCGCCTTCATATTTACATCGTTCAGCATGTCCGCCATCGTGTCCACGCTCGTCTCCTCGGCGCCAATGGCAAGCTGGAAGCTGCGCAGCTGCCGCTCGCGCGCCGCAATGCCCTCGGCCTCGCGCTGCAGCTCTGAAATGTACGCAATGACCTCATCCACGTCCGCGGTGCCCGACATGACAATGGGCTGCCCAGCCTTGTCGTACACCGCCTCGATGCGATGCCGCAGCTGCTCCATCTGCTCGTCCATGTTGCGCGTGAACAGGCGTTGTTGTGCCTCCTTGCCATCCTCAATGGCCTGCATGAGCGTGCGCAGCTTGTCAAACTGCGGTCGCGTGCCGCTGCGAAACGTCTCCTCGTCGTCCTCGTCCACGTCGACCTTCTCCTCTTGCAGGAGGGTGAACAGCTCGCGGACAAAGTCGTACGCGGTGGCGAGGCTGTCATAGTCGGCCTCGAGCTGCTTGTAAAAGGCAAGGAACTCGACATAGTGCTCGACCGTCTTCGGCGGCACCGCCAGGTATGTGTTGTAGCGCTGCAGCAGCGCCAGCACGTGCTCGTTGCGCTCGTGGGCGATGCATGGCAGCACGCGATGCAGCGCCGCAATGCACGCCACCGGGCTCGGCGCAAAGCACTCACGCAGGGCCTCGGTGCGAACGGTGAACAAGCCCATGTCACGCGTGCTCGGGATGCGGGTGGAGATGGCCTCGCTCTGGCTCTTGTACTCGGACAGGCGCTCGCGAAAATACTCCATCGTCGTCGCGGCGTGCGCGGCGGCGTCGACGTCGAGGTGCGTGTTCGCGACGTACACGTCCTTGTACACGTCAAAGCCGCGCACGTAGCGCTCGACCGCCGCAAAGGCCCGTGACAAGCTCTCACGCATCTGCGCCACATTCGTCACATACGCGTCTTCGCTCATGATCATCTCGGCCACATCAGGGCCACCACCACCGCCACCACGACTCCCTGTCATCATCGTCGCCGCCGCTGCCGGCAGCACCACAGCGACTGCCGCAGCCGCCGTCGTCGCCGTCGCTGCACCACCAGCACCAGCAGCTGTCGCACTCCCCACCGTCATGGCGGCCGTGGGCTGCGCCGGCGCCGTACGCGCGAACGCGCCCACGTCGTCGCTCGTGTTCGTGTACACCTTGAAGCAGTCCATCGCGACAAGCCGCGGCACCCCATCGGCCGTCTGCACATAGTCGCGCACCACCTCGTCAAACGCCTCGAGCACCTGCGCACGCGAGGGCACCACCTCGATGCGCTGCTCCTGCACATTGTACACCACGTCAACGAGCAGAAGCGGGCCGTGGCGCACGCTGCACTCGCCATCGACGCCGTCACTCGTGCGCCGCCCATCGCGTGCCATCGCCGGCAAGGCGTGTTGTGGTGACGCTGCAACCGTTGCTGCTGTCGCCGCCGCCGCGGTGGCGGCAGTGACCGACGGCGTCGCCGTCGTTGCCGTGTGTGTGCGCGCAGCATCGGTGGCTGCGGCGCCATCCGCGTAGGCGACCTCGACACGCACGCCCTCAATGGCGCGCGCGGCGAGGCGGGTGATGCACGCGATGATGAGGTAGTCGCACAGGCGAATGAACGCCGTCAGCCGCTTGCACGTCGCCTTGTGCTGCGTCTTCTCAATGTACGACGGCTGCTGCTGCTGCGCACCCATGTCGCGCACATCAAGGACCTTGCGCTTGCGCCGCGCGTCGTCGTCGCCGCGCAGCACATTCGCCTTCTCGCGCTCGATGCGTGCTGCAAGCATGGCGGCCTTGCAGGCCTGCTCAACATGCTCGCGTGCACTGCGCAACATGCGCTCGAGCTTGCCACGCTGCACGTCAAGGTGGCTGCGCAGGGCCGCGCAGCACGCGTCCAGCGAGCGCGTCTCGCTCGCGGGGCAGAAGAGGTTGTTTTGTGCTGCAAACGCCATGCACAACCCGCGCACCGCCCGCAGCGCACCACCCAGGTGCGGGTGTACGTGAAACAAGTTTCGCGTGAGGGCGCGACGGCTGCTGTGCACAGCGTGTCGCCGCACAAGCGCGCGCCACAGTGCGAAGCTGCGCCAGCGCTTGTACTCGCTGAACACCGGCAGCGTCGTCAAGGCGCGAAAGGTGTCGCAGTCGCGCTGCCACGTCTCGCGCTCAATAAACTCCGCCGTGCCATCGGCAAACCGCGTCACGCCGGCCGCGGAGACGGTGTAGTAGCAGCGCGCCCCGCGCAGCTCGCTGTGCGAGACGACGTGCAGGTCATACGGGTCGAAGCGGTCGCGCACGCCACGCGGCCGCGCAACAAGATACGCAAACTCATTCGGCGCATTCGACGTCGCCTTGACAAAGCGCGGCAGCGCGCCGTCGCTGCTGTGCTGGCTGTCGTCGTGTGGCGGCTGCGACGCGGTGTCCGTGCCGTGCTCGGCACGGCGCCTCGCGCCATCACGCACGCGCGTCGTCGCCGTTGCCGTTGTTGCCGCAGCAGACGTGGTGGTGGCAACTGCGCTGCGTGCGAGTGGCGGCAGCAATGACGATCTTGCCGACGTCAACGACGTCGTGGTGGGCGCGCTCTGCGCATGCGCCACTCCACGCAGCGCACGCACCGGTGGTGGTGCGGTGCCGGCGGCATCGCTACACAGCAGAGCACGCAGCTCCTCGTCGCGGTAGCGCGGTTGCGCGTACACCTGCAGCGCGTGCACGCGGCGCGCCGGTGCGCCGTCGTCGCGCTCGCCGCCCGCGTCGTCGTCGTCGCGACGTGGCGGCGCCGTCTCTGCCGCTTTGCCGCTGCTCTTGTTGCCCTGTACCATTGCCATGGCACGCGGCTCGCGTTGCAGCGGTATGGGCAGCTGTATGTGACTGCCATAGTGCGGCTGCACCAACCGGTACGGCTGCCGCGCATCACTGCCATCGCGCGCGCCATCGCTGTACAAGCGGCCAACGAGTACATTGACGCCACCACACGCCTCGGCCACGTCCTTGGCGACGTGGTGTGGGTTGCGATGATGTACACGCGTCGCTGTCGCGGCTGCGGCTGTCGCCGTCGATGGCGGCGGCAACGTCAATCGCTCAGCGGCGGTGCGCTGCGCGCTGTTGCTGCTGCCGCGCCGTTGCGAGGCTGCAGCGCTGTCGTGTGTGTGCATGCGAGGTGTGCCACGACTCGCGTCGGTCATGCTGTTGTTGTCGTTGTCGACGAGGCAAGTACACGACGTCACCACACGCTCACACACGCGCTCACACACACACGCACACAGAGAGAGAGAGAAAGAGAGCGAGGCAAACTTGCGCTACACAATATGCTACAGGCTATGTACACACACACACACACACACAGAGCGAGAGAGACAAAAGCGAGCACCATGTACCAGAGGCAAAACACGCAACACGGCAAACGCAACACGCGCACGGCGTGTGACACCGCGACGCAGCGAGGTGAGCAAAGCCGGCACACGCACAGACACGTGACCCATGTGCGCGCTTGTCGAGGCACGGCGAGCGCGCACACACGAACCAAACGCTCCGCGGCCGCGTTAGCGACTGCTGCACAGCGAACGAAAACAACAAGGTAAAGCATAACGTGCGAAGGCACACGCATACGCCTCTATACATCATACGACAAGGTAACCATCTGTACATTGCACTATACACATACACTCACACCCGCGACACCTACGCTGTTTTGTTTGTCAATGCTAGCCGCTTCCATGGCAGCCGCCGTGCCTCGGCCGCCGCGTAACTCGCCGTGAGCTGCTGCGCCAACGCCGCGTACAGCTCCGCCTCCTCGTCAACGGCCGCATCGACGAGGCGCATGCGCGCGCTCTCTTCTTGCAGCTCAAGGCACAAGTGGGCGAAGCGAAACGCCATTGCGACGACCTCGCGCTTGCGCAGCGGCACCGGCACGCTTGTGTTGCGCTCGAGTAGGCCATTATGTGCATTGTAGCGCACATAGCCCTCGGCGATGAGGTCAGCCTGCACGTCAAAGGCGAGGCGCAGGTGCCGGTATGTCATGTCCTCCTCGTTTAGCGTTTCTTGCCGTATCGCCAGCGTGCGCTGCATGAGCGGCACCGCGTGCATGCTGTCGAGCACGTGCGCCGCACGCTCCGCCGCGGCGGCGGCCTCGAGCGCCTCGCGGCGGCGGCGCAGCGTCGACGCCGTCTCCAGGCCCATGCCGCGGCGCAGGATGCGCTGCTCGCACTCGGCAATCTCGTAGCCAAGGCGCGCGAGGACGTCGAGCGAGGCGCTCGCCTCCATGTCCACGAGCACCTGACGTCCTCGTGTCTCGCACCACGCCAGCTCATCCATGGCACCAAAGACAGTGTCGTAGTACGTCCGCGCCAGCACGCGAAAGTGCGCCTGCTCAATGTCGCACAAGTCAGCATACTCGTCCGCTTGTCGCTGCAGCAGCTGTGCACACATGCGCGACAGGCGCGACTGTGCCGCGGCACGACGCCGCTGCAGCAACGTCGTCGGTGTGCAATTCGCCTGCTGCTCGAGTGCCTGTGCGGTTGCCGCCTGCACGTCGGCGTGGCGCCGCTGCTCCGCGCGACGGCGCAGCTCGGCGTCAATGGCGCGGGTGTCGGGCCTGCGCGGCAGCGTGTCATAGTACGCCAGCATGTCCGGCGCACGGCTGCTCGTGTACGTCGATAAGTCATGCATCGCGTCCAGGTCGTCGGGGGGTGGCAGCACGTGTGTCACGTGTGCGTCGTAGCGCGCCGCCACTTCGCTGTACTGCTGACGGGCTTCGTCATAGGCTGCACACGCATCGTGCGCCACAGCGGCTGCGCGGTCATTGGCGGCAGCACTGTTAGCCGCGTACACGGCACGCGCACGCGCGTAAACGGCAAGCGACATGTGCAAAAAAACACAGGCACACACCAACACACTCACGTAATCACCCCGTCTATGTACGCAAACACACACTGACACAATGCAAGCGAGCGAGAGGCAGTGTGACACGTGCACGGCATACTCATTGTGTGCACGTGCTCGTGCGCACACACACACACATACACATGTACACACGACAAGCACAGATGCACATGCGCACATGTTTTTTTCGGCGCGTGTGTGCACGTCTCAGGCCAGCTGCGCGCACAGACGCTCGAGTGCCTCGGTGTGTGCCGTGACGCGCTCGCGCAACAAGCGCTGCACTGGCGCGCTGAGCAGCTGACGCGCACAGTACAACACATGTGGCACAAACAGCTGCACAAAGGCGCGCACGAAACTCACCAGTCCCGCGCGCTCTGTCGCCTCCATCGACGCGAGCAGCGCCGTGTCACGGTGCAGGTCGGCCGCGATGCACTGCACGAGTTCCGCCATACCGTGGGCAAGATGTACGTCGAGGCCCGGGAGCATGCACTTGCGCACCGCGTTGCAGCTCATGAGCAGACCATTCAGCGCGTACGCAAGTGGCAGCCATTGCGTAAGCGCCAGCGGGGGTGTGGCGTGTTCATCTGCCGTCATTGTCGTTGTCGTCGCATCCGTGTCGACGTGTGGCGCGGCCCTCGCGCTTGGCGGCGGGGACGATGATGGCTGTGCATGCTGGGCATCACTTTTCCACGAGTGTGCCATCATGCACGTACGATAGACGCGCACGGCGCCGTGCATGTGCTCGTCAACAACAGCACGCATGCGCGCGATGAGCACGTCACTGAGCTGCGACGACACATTCATGTGCGCCTTTGCCGAGGGCACGGCACAGCCACCACACTGCTCCGCCATCGTCGCCAGCTCAGCGGCACTCGTCACCGTCGCGGCGGCGTCGCGCACGCGCCGCACCAGCGCCGCCGCCTGCACACGACACCACCGCGCAAGCAAGCCGTCGACGCCGCCGTCGGCGGTGGCGAGGAAGCAGGCGTGGTATTGCAGTACCACCTCACTAACGTGTACCTTGTACACGCTCAGGTAGCGCAGCACGCGTGCGTAGGCCAGCGGCGTTGCCGCGTCTGCGGCGTCGTACAGCGCGCGAATGTACACGCCACGGCGCTGCAGGAACACGCGCCGCAGCGCACGCGGCGGCGCACCGAGGCGGCGCAGCAAGTGCACCGCGTGGAACGCGGCATCGACGCCGAGTGCGCGTGTGAGGCGCACACGCAGCAGCTCATCAACGCTGCGCAACAGCACCGCATCGGCAGCGCGACGCATACGCTCGACAACGACGCCCGTCGCGACACGTGTCGTCATGGCGGCACGCACGTCGGCGGCCTCGTCGTTGTCGTCGTCACCGTTGGCGTCCACAGCAGCCGAGGCCGCGTCAGCGGGCGCGGCCTTCGTTGGCATGTCTGGTGCGGCCGCGGCGGCAGTTGTGGCTACGAACATTTGTATGCGCTGTAGCACGTGCAGGGCCTCGGCGTATAGCTCGTGTTGCATGCATTCGGCCAGCAGTGCCGGTGCCTCGGTGAAAGCAAGAAGCTTGCTGTGATGCAGCACGGCGCTGTTCAGTCGCTGTCGCTCGTCACGCCAGCGTGCGCTTGCGCGCACGACGGCGGCACTGTAGCGCTGCATCTTTTCCAGCGCACTCGTCACTGGCGCCAACTCGCTCAGCGCACGTGTCGACAGGCGCCATGTGTCGCGGTTGACGTCTTGTGCGTGCGTCACCACATCATAGCGCTCGACGAGCATGTCGACCATTGTCTGCTGCAGCCTCGCCACGTCGCTCGACGTCGCTGATGGTGCAGTGGCCATGACGCAATCTACACAAGCACACACACACATACACACTCTCTCTCTCTCGCATACATGCATTAGCAACATGGCAAGAAGGCAGCATGGCACACGCACGGACACAGACACACACACAAAGAGAGAGAAACACTCACGCCGACGCATACGCACACACACACACACACATTCATACATTTTTTTTTGCATCGCGTCACTGCTCGCTCTTTCGCTGTATATGTTTGTGTCAGCGCACATGCATCGTGTCGCACCAGGCACAAATGTAAAGATCGGAAAGCGATGCTCGACAAAAATGAAACAGTGTGCCTGTTTGTGTCCTTGTTTGTGTTTTTGTTGCGTTTGCGTGTGTGTGTGTGTGGTAGAGAGATGCCGGTGAGAACGAAAGCAATGAAGAAAAAAACGACAAAAAAGAGAGAGCGTGTACGTGTGTGCGTGTGTGTGTGTGCGCTCATACATATATAGGTGTGTACTCGACCTCGTTTTGCGCACATGTGCATACGACGCGTATGTGCTGACTCACTTGCATACACTTGTCCGCAGACATGCATGTGTATATATGTATATGAGTTTGTAGGTCTCTGCGCGCACGTGTGTGTGTACGTGCATGCGTGCGTGTTTGTGTGTATGCTACTGCATAGCAACGTCACTGTGCTGGCCACTTTGTTTTCTTCTTCTCTTGGCACCATCACCGTCATCGTCACACTCGCACATGCGCCCTTGTGTTTTCCGCGCACGCACGCACACGCACGCAGAGAGAGAGACTGCGAGCCAAAACTCCAGCGACGCTCGTGTGACTCGACATACAAAAAGAATCGAACTAGCAAACATAACGCGCTACGTGACATCGTGACATGCACGACACCGTCCTTGTTTTGTTCACTCTCACGCCTCGCTACAGCCTCGTCGTTACTTTGCTACAAACACACACACACACACACACACACACACACACACACACAAATACTCGCGTGCACCTGCGCAGGCGCGCAGCATGCACCTCACTAGCCTCGATCAACAAACGTGTTACGCTCGTCCACAGACACACGCACGCACACATACACAATACAAATGAATGCGTGTGCACATACTCGTTCACCGATACACATACAGATGCATACACATCCATACACATCCATACACATACATATATATATATATATATATATGTGTATGTGAGTGTGCACACACACACGTGTGCCGGTTTTACTGCACGACAATAACAAAAAAAAGGCAAAACACTGTCACGTACACTTGTCGCCGTACCGTTACGACATCATCATCTGCCTGTTTCGTTATGTGATTTGTGTGGGCGGGAGAGGACGAGAGGGAAGGAAGTGTGTGTGTTTGTGTGTTTGTGTGTGTAATTTGTGTTTGTGTTTGTTTACGTGTGATGTTGTTTTGCTCGCCACGCTCGCTCGCAACACTACGCCACACCGAGGCCGAGCATCGCGTCGGCGACCTTGACAAAGCCAGCGACGTTGGCGCCCTTGACGTAGTTGATGCTGCCATCCTTCTCCTTGCCGTACTTCAGGCACGCCTCGTGGATGCTGCGCATGATCGACTTTAGCTTCTCGTCGACTTCCTCGCTCGTCCACGACAGCCGCATCGCATTTTGCGACATCTCCAGACCCGAGATTGCGACGCCACCGGCGTTGCTCGCCTTGCCAGGCGCAAACGGCACACCAGCCTTCTGCAGCGCCTTCGTCGCCTCGAGCGTCGTTGGCATGTTGGCGCCTTCGGCGACAAACTTGATGCCATTGTTGATCAGATCCGTCGCGTCGGCAATCTCAATCTCGTTCTGCGTCGCACACGGCAGGGCAATGTCGGCCTTGACCGACCACGGACGCTTGCCGGCAATATACTTCACACCGGTGCGCTTCGCATACTCGGCAAGCGACACACGCTCGACACCCTTGACCTGCATCAGCGTCGCGAGCTTCTCGGGGGTGAAGCCCTCGGGGTCGTGCACGTAGCCTGTCGAGTCCGACGCTGTCAACACCTTGGCGCCGAGCTGCATGCACTTCTCAATCGCGTACTGCGCAACATTACCCGAACCGGACACGAGCACCGTCTTGCCCTGCAGCTCCTCGCCATGCTCGCGCAGCATGCAGTCAAGGAAGTACACAAGACCGTAGCCCGTTGCCTGCGGACGAATCCTGCTGCCCTGGAACGACAGGCCCTTGCCGGTGAAGGTGCTCTGTGTCGTGTTCGTCAACTTCCAGAACATGCCGTTCATGTAGCCCACCTCGCGGCCACCGACGCCAATGTCGCCCGCTGGCACATCCGTGTTGGCGCCAATGTGACGGTACAGCTCGAGGACGAGTGCCTGACAGAAGCGCATCACCTCGTGGTCGCTCTTGCCCTTCGGGTCAAAGTCCGAGCCACCCTTTGCGCCACCCATCGGCAGCGTCGTCAGCGAGTTCTTGAACGTCTGCTCGAAGCCAAGGAACTTGAGAATCGACAGGTTGACGCTGGGGTGGAAGCGCATGCCGCCCTTGTACGGACCAATCGATGCGTTGAACTGAACACGCCACGCGCGGTTGACGTGCACGGCGCCCTTGTCATCGTGCCATGTCACGCGGAACTGAATGACGCGGTCCGGCTCGACGAGGCGCTCGAGCAGGCCCTCGCGCGTGTACTCGGGGTGCTCGTTCAGGAACGGCCACAGCGACTCCATCACTTCGCGCACGGCCTGCTCAAACTCGGGCTGGTGCGGGTCGCGTGCCCGCACGCACTTCTCAATAAACTGCTCGACAGACGCGTACTTCATCGTGTTGTGTGTGTGTGTGTGTGTGTGACTGGAACTGTGCGCGAGAGCGAGTGACTGTGGATTGTGTGTGTAGAGTGTGTAAAAACTTGCGTGTACGAGCTTACTAGCGTCAACTGCACACACGCATACACGTGTCAACAAGGCAAACGCAAACAAGCAAGCACATGCATACATGCACGCATGTACATACACATACACACACACATGCGCGTGTGTGTATATGTGTATATGCACATGTATACGTGCACTTGCACATGCACCTTTGCATAGAGTGCATGTAGCAGCTAACCGCTTTTGTACATCTGCGTCAGACTGCAATCGCCTCCACACACAGACACACACGGGCTGCTGTCATCATGTGTGTATCGCTCTCTCAGTGTGCATGCGTGCACGCATCACCATGGCCACGTGCGCACACACACACACACACACACGCATGCTAGCCGTCAAGGAAGTAGCGCGCACGCTCCGCCGCCGACAGCACACGCACGCGTGGTGCGTCGAAACAGCTAGGCCACACCGCCACCTCCATTGCGTCATCGTGCTCACCACGTTGCAGCACGCGCAGTGTGCTGCAGCTTGGCAGTGGGCTGAGCACCGTCACCGTGTGGCTCTTCTTCGCCTCCGCGTCCGTCACGGGCACGTCAACGGCGCTAAAGCCCGTGAGCAGCAGCACATCGCCGCACTCGGCGAACGAGGCGGCGGTGGCCCATGCATCGTAAAAGTGTAGTCGCACCGGCACAACCGCGTCGCGCGGACGCCGCATGCGGACGGTGCCGCAGATGGTGAGCACCATCCCATCCACATACTCGCGCGGTCGCGTTGCAATGACCTGCGTCACGGTGCACTGCAACACACGCTGTGGGTGTGGCACACCGCGCGGCAGCTCACGCAGACTGTTGGGTGTCTCGACTACTTCCATGGCGCACTCTATGTGCACGTGTGTGTGTGTGTGTGTGTGTGTGTGTGTGTGTGTGTAAGTGACGCACGTTACTTTACACATGCAGAGGCAACGCAAGTGCAGTGACATCCTCATCATCGACACACACACACACATACTTGCAGAATGCGTGTGTGTGTGTATGTGTTGTTTTGTACACGCCTGTGAGCGTGCATGCGCCACCATGCGCAAGCTGCGCGATACAACACTAGTGACACAAAGCATGCGCTGTGCGCGCCTTCTTTGCTTTACCGCAATACGCTACAACTACACGTGCACATACACACACACACACACACACATATACATATATATGTTTGTGTGTGCAACGTGGTCTATACTCGTCCGTGACTAGTTGAGCATCACGTTCGTCAAGGGCACCATCCACGTGCACAAGCTCACGAGGAAGAGCAGTGTGATGATGGTGCCGCTGACGAGGAAGTCCTTGGCCTGCAAGTAAGGCACGCCCTTCTGATTCTCCGCGAGCAGCGAGTTGACGTTGGGAAAGGAGCTGATCGGGAACGCCATCGCACCCGAGCACATGAGCGCCGACAACATCACAAGCGACTGCGGCGTGACGGCAAAGTACCCCGACGTGACGGGCAACAAGAAGCCAATCTTGACAATGATCGGCAGCAGTATCATCGCCGCGACCGTGTGCGAGACAAATGTCGTGACAAGCGCGACGACGCACAGGATCGACACAAGCGTCGCGTACGGCGGTGCCGTGGCGAGGCCACCGCGCATGCTGTTCGCAATCACGTCGAGCAGGCGCGAGTCGTGCGCGCACAAGCCAAGCATGTTGCCGCCCGCGAGCAAAAACATGAGGTGCCACGACAAGTTGTTGAAGTCGTCCTTGGACAAGATGCCAATGCCAAAGAAGACGACAATCGGAATGAGCGCCACAATACCCGTGTCGCCAAAGAAGAGGTTGGCTGGCAGGACCCACAGGACAATGGTCAGCACCGACACGGCCACCACCACAACACGGCTCGCCGTCGACACCGTCCGCTCCGTCGCGGCGTTGACGACTTGCAGCGGAATGTACGGCACCTCGGCAAAGGGCCGCCACACCACAAGCACCACCGCCCACGCAACGACCACGCTGGCGAGGGCAATCGGCAGAGCGACGCCGACCCACTGCGCAAAGGACACATTGTCGAAGCTGAGCACCGTCATTGCGACGGCGTTTTGCGGCGATGCAATGGGCGACAGCATGCCACCAATATTGCACGCAAACGCCAGACCGAGCAGGATGCCGTGCGGTGCGTGTGTGTCCTCTGGGAACTCCCACAGCGTGCGCTGCACCACGCCGAGGACGAGCAGCGGCGCCGCAATGTTCGACACAAACGCGCAGAGCACACAACTCGCGAGCATGATGCCGAGCAAGTAGAGCGACGGGCAGTGCGCCGTCAAGCGGTGCAGCGTGCTCGCGGCGTACATCTCCAGGTGCGTCTTGGCCAGTGCCTTGCCAATCGTCAGGCCGCCCATGACGAGAATCTGTACGTGGTTAAACAGTGTGCCGAGGATGACGTGTGAGGCCACCGTCGCACTTGCGCGGGCGCCCGTGGCGGGGTCGGCGACGATGCCGAGCGGTACCGCAAAGACCGGGATGAGCATCGCGGTGCAAAAGAACGGAATCGCCTCAGTGATCCACAGCACAATGACGAGCACAAAGAGCGCGAGGCAGTTGTGCGCCGGCGCGTGGCCTGGCAGCAGTGGCGCGTACATGACGCTGCAGAAGAGCGCGAGTGCGAGGAAGACGTACGTCCACTTGGCGTGCCACTCTTGCGTCAGCGACACCGCCGCATACTGATCGAGCGGCTCGCCAAACTTGCGCTCATAGTCGGCGCTAATGTCCGACTGAAGATTGTGCAGCCGCGGCGTCAGCGTTGTCAGACGTGAGCGCGCCAGCAGCGCCTCGAGGGGGGCGGCAAAGTCGCCCTCACCACGGCGGTGCTTACGCAGCTTCTTTGCTGCCTTGCGCACCGCCTCGACGTTGAGCTCTACAAAGTGCTGCAGCTGATTCGCGTTCGAGTGCCACTCGAGGAAGTGCGCACGCGGGCTATTGTCCTGCTGTGCCCGCTTGCGCCGCGAGTCGCCAATGAGGAACAGAAAGAAGTGCTTGCACAGCGCGAGCACACCGCCGCACCCGCTCGCGCCACCACCGCTCGCAAACGACACCGCGCTCGCAAAGTCCGTGTCGTCGGTGTCAACCATCGAGCTCGCGGCGACGCTGACGCGTGTTTGCTCCGTGGCTGTCGTCGCATCAACCGTCACACGGCGGCGGCGACGACGATGGAAGCGTCTGGCGTGCTTGTACGCCGGTGCCGGCACTGTAGGGTCCATCATGAGCAGCTCATCGTGACCGAGCTGCAGCTCCGCGAGCAGCTCCTGCAGCAGTGCCTCGGCTTTGCCAAGCTCCTCGGCGAGGATGCTGAAGAGCGCATTGCTGAACGCGTTACCGCGCAGCGGTGAGCTGTGTACAAACTGCTTGATGCGCTTGTAGTTGACGTAAAACTCGGCCCACTGCGGCACGACCTCGTCTTGCAATCGCTTGCCAAACTTCATACTCGCTAGGCTGTGTAGCGAGCACACAAGCACCCGTGCAAACAAACAAGAGTGCATACACACATACATACATACATACACATTGACACACACATACACACACACATACACACACACATATACACACATGCACTTCGTCGTCACAGCGCGCGTGTGCGCAGGCGTAGTGTGACATTGTCGAGCCAATCGACCCACTCGTGCCGCACCGCGGGACTCGTCGTCGCCACCGTCAACGACACCGCCGGCGTCGCATCGCACTCGAGGGCAAAGAGTGTGCCGTACACATCAGCGGCGGCAGCCGCCGCGTCAGCGTCACTCTGCGTCACCGTCACGCGCGCCAACGCAAGACAATGACGTACAACGCCGCCGCCGTCATCGTCGCTGCCGGGAATGTCGCGCCGCCACCACAACCACCGCCGTCCCGCCAGCTCGCGCACGAGCAGATGCGGCGCGCCGTGCACACTTGTCAGAGACAGGCGACACGTCCGCCACAATGTACGCTGAGAACGAGTAAACGCAACACGTACAACGTTGTCGTGCGGTGGCGGTGGGAGCAACGGCGAGGACGACAGCGATGACGACGTTTGCTGGACGACACGGCCGGCGTCGCTCCTCTCGACGTCGGTGGCGGCAGCACTAGCAGTAGCAGCAGCAGTGACACTCGCTGTTGCTGCTAGTGCTGCCGTGTCAGGCACGTGTCCATTGTCTTCGCCGTCGTTGTTGCTATCGTCGTCAGCAGTGACATTGTCCTTGTTGCTACTGTTGTTGTTGCCATTCTTGCCAACTCTGTTCGTGAGCACCGCAGGCGCTACTTCAGCAGCAGCAGCAGCAGCAGCAGCAGCAGCGGCACTCGTGCCGCTTGTCCGCGATGGCGTCGTCAAAAAGTACGTAGCGTAGCCTCGCATCACCGCCGGTGAAGGCAGGGTGAGCAACGTGGCAAGGCAGCCATTGTCACCCGCATACACGACGCCAGAGGTGGTGGCAGTCGTCGTCGACGATGTCGCGGCAAACGGCTGCATGGCACGATTGCCACTGCGGTAGATGCTGTCGAGCAACACGCTGGCGTAGGCGGTGTGGAAGAACACCTGCCACGTCATGCTGTCTTCCTTGTTAGCAAAACGCAGGCTAATCTTTACAAACGACACAGCCCCACAGCGGTCGTCAAGTGTAGTCGTCAGCGGTAATGACGAGACAGCGTCTACTGCTGCTGCTGCTGCTGCCTTCGTCGTCGACAGCGACGACCGCGTCACTGCAGCTGCTGTAGCAGATGACGTGGTAGCGGCGGTGGTGGTGGCGGCTGTGCGTGTTTGTCGTGGCACGCAAAAGGTGACGTGGAGGGCAACGTCACCGTAACTACTGAAGAGCGCCGACACCGCGTCCGTGGTGCGTCGGCTCGGCTTTGCGCTGCCGCCACCACCGCGGCCACCACGGCCACTTTTGGGTGCGCGTTGGTGCTGTGCCGCGGTTCTAGCCGCGGTCGACGCGGTTGCACTTGTTGTTGACGCCATCGACGACAAGGGTGGCGGCTGTGTCGTCGTTGCGCTCGTTGTCGCGAGGGAGTGCAGTGCGGCCGTGTCGCAGTGCGCCAAATCAGTCGTACACTCACACTCGACGTCGACGAGCGCCGCCATGCGTGCGACAAAAGAGCAACGCGCGCGTGCATCGCGGTCGCTGCTGCGGCTTGGCGTTGTTCGTGTCATGCAGAAGAGCAGCTCACCTTGTGTCTCGACAATTGCGACGTCGACCTCGTGAAAGAGCAGGTGAATCTTGCGCTGCATAGAAGACGACCAGTGCTTCAGGCGACGCCACAGCGTCCACGTACGGCGTCTTTCGCCATGTGCGTCGTCAACCGGGAGGCGATGGTTATCAAACTTATCGGCTGCCACCTGCGCAACATGCACCGCGGCGCGAACACGTAAGTGTGTCGTTGACTCGGCCGACTCGCTCTCCATGCAGATACATACACACACACACACACATACACACAGTGGTGGCAGTAGCAGTATGCGCACAAGCAACGCTAACGACAACGTCAAGGATAGTGTGCGCATTTGTGGGTGTCGTGACATGCACAAATGGCAATACACATGCATACACACACACACACACACACGACGCACAAGTGCAACACAATAGGTGCATTTGTGTGCGTTCATATACTTGAGCATGCACGCATGTGACGATGCGTACAGGCACGCACATGTGCAAAAGCAACATGAGTATACACGCACACACACACACACACACACACATACACACAACGCATATGCAAAAGAATGTATGCGCGTGACACGCTGGTGCGCATGGTGCACGTACACATACACTCACTCATACATGCACACATGCACAGCACTGATGGCGCCACTACGTCTCAAGTGACGATGAGCCGTGCGGTGATGCGTATGGGTTGTGGCGCCACACAAGTTCACCGCTACGCGTAGAGTCAAGTGACTTGGCGAGTACAGAGTTGCCACGAAACAGTGCCGTTTGCTGCGCTGGCAATACTGGCGCCGTAACTGCAAGGCTGAACGGGTCAAACTGTATGTGCGGTGACTTGACAGCATCAGCACTGTTGCACATCGACATCATCGCGCTACAGCCTGAAGGCATTGCTGTGGCGGTGGTGACGGTTGTGGCGCCCACCGTGGCTGTCGCCGCCGCGGCCGCAACGCTCGTCGCCATACTCGTCAGCGTCGACATGGCGCGGGTGTCACGCACTACTGCTGTCACTGCCGGCGACAGCAGTGACGGACTTGCAAACGACTGCGGCACAACAGGTGGCGTTGATGCAAACATGACATTTGCCCCACACACATCGCACATGACGTGACTGCTACTACAATCCTTGCTGATGCTGTTGTCATTTTTGCCGTTGCTGCTGCTGCCGTGCGGTAAACAACACGACACCGCACGCTCACTACCCATCACGTCCAGGCGCGCAGCTGCTGACGGGGGCGCAGACAGCGGCAGTGGACTGCATGAACTGTCAGCGCGGACAGCGCATATGCTGCGATGATGCAGCTCGCGACATACGTGCACAAACAAGCACGTGTCACTGAAGCGACAGCACGACACGCCCTCGGCGCCACACGAATGCAGACGACACAGCGAGGACAGCGGCACAGACACCTCGACGGCGCCATCGGTCGTCGCCCCGTGTGCGGCCAGTTGTGCCGCCAGCATGCTGCGCAGTCCACTCGTCACCACTACGTGCGACAATGTCGCAACAAAGACGACGGCGCCACTGTCACACACAACCTTGATGCGTACATTACGCGGCAAGTCGCCGTCGTCGCTGTACGCGCCATGCGCTCTGCAGCACGACGGTTCTGCGAGTGCAATGTCGCGCAGCGCCCTCACCACCGCCACGTCCGCGTGTGCTTGCAGACAGTTCGCACCCTGTCGACAACGGCCCTCGAGAAAGACACGACACAGCGACGGCACGCCGGCGCGGTGCATGGCGCGCGTGTCGAGCATGCTTTCGAGCGGCACAAGCAACTTCTTGCTATACGGGTCAATGACGGCGAATGCGCCTGCAGGGATGTGTGTGCTATGCAGCAGAACCCGTGGACGGTGCTGTTGTGTAGTGTCCCGCCGCCTGCCGCCCGCTGGGGCATGCGCGGTGCGCGTCGTGCTCATCGAGGGCAAAGATCGGTCCGTCGCGGTCACACAGCGAACTCGCACTTGTCATCACTGACAAACAACAAACACACACACACGCGCGCAAGGAGAGGTGGCAAACACGGCATACGCGTGCAATCGACAAGGCACGATGCAGGTAAGCAAAACATATACATACATGCACGTATGCACGTATACACGCTGCTTGCACGTAGACGTATTACACACGCACGCACACACACACACACACACACACACACATACATATATATGCATATATGTATATGTATGTTTAGTGGAGCTGCTGTTGTGTGTGCACATTGTGTCAGCGCCAGGCGCACAGCACAAGGTCGTGACGACCGCCGCAAAGCAGGAACTTGTCTTGCACAAACAACGCCACACGCATCACCGCATCCCCACGGCCTACTGTCACAACGCGCGGCGCGCTTGCAGCAAAGTGACTGGCGCACAGCTGCTCGACCACACCGCCGGGGCTAGGCACAACAATCGCGTCAAGCGCACACGACCACGCACAGCGCCGCAGGCAGCGCTCCTCGTCGTGGTGCACGCGCGCGCAGCCAACGACGCGCTCCGCGTCAGAGAGTGCAAATGGCTGCATGTCAAGCAGAACAGCAGTGTCGTCCATAGCACAAGCCACCACCGCCGTGTCATCATGCGGCCTACACGCAAGGCCTGCAACCACATCCGATGCGCACGCCACCGATGCCACGGCGTGCGCATCAAGACGCACATCGAACTTGTGCACCATACCGGCCGCATCACCAACAAAAATGGCGTCTTGTGCCGTACACAAAGCAGTGATGGGGGCGTGCAAGTTGACCGTCGACACCACCGCCGCGGCTGTGCGTGCGTCGCAACGCACGAGGTAACCGTCGTCACCACCATACGCGAAGCCAGCATCGTTGCCGTCGGCAAGCGTCGCCACGGCGTTGATGACAGGCCAGTTGCCACGGCGGCGATCCGCACTGCAGCGCGCGATCGTGCGCTGCCGCACGCCACGCTCAACATTCCACAAACCAACAACGCCATCGCCCTGGGCAGTAGCAAGCTGTGTTGCACTTGTGAAAGCAACATCGAGCACTGCTGGCCCGTCAGTTGCGACAGCGCAGACGTGCTCGACTGCTGCGTGGGCGTCAGCACTGCAACGCCACACAAGCACTACACCACGCACATCACACGTTGCGAACATGCTTCCACGACTGCAAGCGCCAAGTACCTCGCCGTCGTGACCGTGCAATTGCCATCGCGCAGCATCAGACGCCGCTTGCGCGGCAGAGCACGCGACGCTGTTTGCATACGCTCTCGTTGTTGTCAAGGCCATTGCGTAACACACACACACACACATATACTACAGACACAGCAGCCTACACGGTGCAACAGCAAATGCAGCGTGAAGACGCTCGTGTGTGTGTATGTGTGTGTGTGTTGTTGGCTAACTATGCAAGTGCACACACACAAGTCAAATGTCCAACAACATCCGCACATACAGCAAAGTGTGTCGCGGCTGTAACAAAACTCTTGTATGCACACACACACACACATACACACAAACATGTATTATATATATATATATAGTGAGAGAGTGTGCGTGTGTGTATGTATGCATACAAAAGAAAAACACACACGATTGTCTGCCATTGCGCTTACAAGCACTAGAGTGCATCGATTCAACACAGCGTTGCATGCCACGACAACACGCGCGTAGGGCAGCCCCATGCAGCGTCGTCGCATCAGGGGCTGATTGTCATGGCATCGGCTGCCAATGCCTCGCACTTGGCCAGCTTCTCCAGCTGCTCATCTGCGAAGTCAACAAAGTGTGCTTGCAGAAATGCTTGCAGCGCCGTGCCGTGCAGTTGCTCTCCTTCGCGCAAGATGGTCGCCTCTACATCCGCCTCGCGGTCGTCACACGTCGCAGCATCGCACGTCAGCGTCACATCACCATCAGTAATCGTGCTCGCGTCGTTGCGCTCGTTGGTGTCGTCGTCGTCTGCGTGCACATACAACGAGGACGACAGTAGCTGCGCCCGTGTGTGCTGCGATGACGGCAGAGTTGCTGCCGCGTGCTGCTGCTGCTGCTGCTGGTGTTGCTCAACACTCGCGCCACGCACACCAACGCACGACGTCACTGACACGTCATCATCTACGCGCGCGCTACTACTTTGTGTGCCATCGTTGTCGTCCTTGTCATCGGCACGGCCACGCTTCACACGTGGTGCGTCGCGACACGGCCGCCTCATTCGCTTTACACTGAACACAAGAGCACACAAGAGCACACGATGCACACTCACACACACACACACACAAAGAGAAAGAAACACACTTACTCGTTTGTTTACTTTGACTGCTACAACCACAAGTATGCCTTGCCTAATCGTTGTGACGACATGTACACACCGTCTTATCCTTATTGAACGTGACCTCGGCACGCGTCGTTGTCGCGGCATTCGTTGCGTATCGCAACGGCTTCCAGCGCGCGGTCGTCGTCACCTGCGGCCCGAGAAGGCCGACGTTGCACAGCAATCTCTTCACGGGACGATGGTGATAGTTGCAGAGTTGCAGTTTCTCGTCCATAAGATGGCGTGTCAGCACATACACACCGTCCTTCTCCGCACGGTCAAACGGGGCGAAACGCGTGTCCCAGGGCTCGGCGCGCTTGGTGACGCTAAAGTCAACGTATGCACGCAGACTGTCGGCCAACACGCGATGACGGTCAAGCAGAAACTCATCGCGCCACATCTGTGCCTTCTCATGAAACCCGGCACCAACCTTCGGACGCTTCTTTGGCTTTGTCCAGTAGCGCCGCTGGCACAGCGTACTGCACAACACACACGCGCGGCCGCGCAAGTCGGCGCTGCTGACAAACGCCCGATACATCGCGACAAACCGTAACGAGAAAAAAAACAGTGTGCGCCAAGTGTACGTTAAGAAAGCTGACGTGTATGCGCACGTGTGTGCGTGTGTGTGTGTGTCACAAAGCAAGCATGCTGCATGTGGCAAAGGGCACTCGCGCACAAACACACAAACACACACACACACATGTGTGTGTGTGTGTGAGCACTCGTATGCATTTATACGTTTCAGCACACAGGTAATGTGTGCATGTATGTGCGTGACTGTATGTATGGCTGTGTGCATGTGTACGTGGGGGGCGCATGTGTGTATGTAACGCCTTCGCCCATGCTAACGTTGTCGCTGGTGTATGGCAGCCTCGACTGCCCGCACACGGGCGCGCAACTGATCGAGCTCACGCTGCAGTGCATCGACGTCACTGTCACGATCAGCGGAAGCACCAGCAGAAGCAGGAGCGGTCACAGCACCAGCACCGCCACGCGCACGATGCTGTTGCATGTCGCTGGTCAACTTGCTCGATGCACCCGTAGTGTCACCCAGCAGCGGCCGCGACTGCGCCTCGTTTGTGCTCAAGGTAGCAGTGTCACGGCCGTCTTGCTGGCCTTCGAACAGCGCCGCTGCACGCTGCAGGCGCGCATCTTCAGTAGCTCTCGCACGTTGACGTCGCTGGTAGAGCTCCCGCACCGCCTCCTTGACGAGCTCAGCAGCAGCCTCTTCTTGCATTTCGGCGTCAGTTGGCGCGAGTGCCGCCTTCATCGGATCGTCCGGCAGCGGAATCGAGGCGAAGAAGTCATCGATGCGACGGTGCACTGACTGCACAAACCGCTCGTCACTCTCAGGGCTCTCCATGTGCGACAGCTCCGCCCGCTGCACACAGCTCTGCAACTCCTGCCCACGTGTAGAGGAGTGCTGCCGCGCTTGCTCGTCCCTCAGCTCGGCACGCATCGTCTGCCACGCGCTGGTGGGGAGCGCGGACGTACCAAGGACGGTACTGGTGTACGCATCGTTGCTGTCACCGATTCCGCGCGTGTACGCTGGCTGTCGAAGTCGGCGACAGGTACAGCATCGCCAGTGTGACAAGGCGCGCAACGCAAAGCGTGGCATGTCCTTCGCTCGCCCATAACGTGCAAGAGAACGATAGCAAGATGCACACACACGAACACACATGAACACATACACACAAAGAGACGTAGAAACACACACACCCACAAGGCACAGACACACAAAACTTCCACAATGCTATGCTGTACGTCCGCAAGCACATGTATGTCTTTTGCGAACATGTGCCTGGACGGCGTGCAGTGATGGACAAGCTGAAGCAGTTGTCAACAATGGTACACGCACAATGCATGCAGTGACAGCAGCACTACAGACGACTTGGCAAGTCAAGTCGCATCTGCGCCTCAGCCCGCACAAAGCCGCAGCGCTGGTACACAGGCATCAACTCGTCACTGCAGTCAAGAATGAGTTTGTAGCAGTTTGCAGCGTCAGCCTCTTTGCGTAGAGTATGCAAGAGTGCGGTACAAATGCCGTGGCCACGATAGCGGGCGTCGACGACAACGTCCTCAATGTGACCGACAGCACGGCCCCCGCGTGTGTACTTTGGCTCGACGAGTAGCGAGGCTGTACCAACAACGTCGCCGGTTTGTGTGTCGACGGCCACTTTCGTCAAAATGCCGCGCGCAATGCGAGTGGCATGGATGCACGCCAGACGTTCGTCCGGCAACGCGTCCACGTGTGTCAAGTTACGCAGCAGCTGCTGCAACCCATGCAAATCTTGCACCTGCAAATCACGAATACAAATATGTGAGAGCATTGCAGCGTTACGGCAAGCAGGTAACAGAGCGGGCGAACGCCAGTCAGCGAATGAGTCAATCAGTGCGTCGTCGACAAGCTGCGCTGGCAAACAACCATCACACACACACACAAACAATACGACAACAACACCAAAAAGTGCAAGCAAAGCACAGTAGCAACGCAAACTCACGCAACAAAGAGCGACACGACAAAAAAGGAATGCATAAACGGGTATGCTTCGTTATTTACCAGGTCAGCGACATGCGAAAGTCAGTCACCCTCGTATCACAACACGACACGACGCGGTCAATCACACCAACATAGACACACAAACACGCACAAACACACACACACTAGCCTCTGCCACACAGGCACACATACACACACACAACACGTCGTCGCAATCATCTACTTATTTTGACCAAACACACTCTTGAACTGGGTCTGGGTGCCTTGAACAAAGTTGCCGGCAAGACTCGAGAAACTCGACGGCTGAAACAACTGCCTCGTTGACGACGCACCAGCAAAAGGTGCCGGAACCGACTGTGCACTCGCACCACTAGCAGACGCAAAGGCCGACGCGTGCGGTACTTGTGCTTCTGACCCGAACCCCGACTGCGACGAACTGCTAGGCACGCCAAACACACTCTGTGCAGCCGCACCCGAACCAAAGTCATCACCACGAGAACGAAACGAGGAAGCAGACGTTGCGTTAGCAGCATTGCCAAAAACAGATGCAACAGGCACAACACTGCCGCCATTCACTGATGCCGGTAATGTCGAAACTGACCGAAAGACCGAAGAAAACGGCTGTGCAGCGGCACCAAAGCCCGTCGCCTTGCCGTCACCCGTCGTCGACGGCGCCGCAGCAGCTGCGCCAAACGGCTGTGCAGCAGCACCAAAGCCCGTCGCCTTGCCGTCACCCGTCGTCGACGGCACCGCAGCAGCTGCGCCAAACGGCTGTGCAGTAATCGGAATGTTTTTGTGTTTGTTGTTTTTACCTGGTTGAGGTTCTGTGTGTCTGTTCTGTGTTGCTGTGTTGAATGCATGTGTATTGTTCTTGTCTGTTGTTGTTGTTGTTATCGTCGTATTCGTGCCATGCTGCGCATTGTGTTTCTTAATTGTTGCTGCAGCAGTGGCGTGTTGGTGATGCCGTGCACGATGTGCTGTGTCGTCCTCGTATTTTTGCTTTTCGTGTTTGCTCCGCTGATATCTGCATGCGAGTTTCGTTGCAGTTGGCATGTATCCCACGGCGTACGAGGTTTTTGTCATTGGCTTGTGATTGTCAACGTTTTTGCGTCGCTTTTGTGCGGTTTGTTTCGCTTGGAGTTGCGTGCATTGCAGCAGCAACGTGTCAGCGCCATGCATAAACGACGTTACGTCCTTCGGTGTCGTCGTCGTCGTTGCATTGTCACTTTGACCAAGTAGCGGTAGCTGCAGGTGTCTTTCGAAGTAGCACTCTGCTGTATCGTGCAGGGTTGGCAGTGTAACGTGCAGCATGCGATGCACATCATCGTGTAAATCCTTTATTTGTTGTACATATGCATGCAAGTCATTGACATCTGCCACGTCTATGCAAGCTGCATCGCGACAGATTGCGTCGATGTAATGATCGTGTGACATTGTCGTTTGTACAGGTCGTAGCGTTTCGCTAGCTTGTCAGTATAACGTATGTCACACGTGTATCGTTTGGCTTCTCGTGTGGTTGTGTGCGTATAAACACGTACGTGCAAGTGTCACAAACGAAGTGGCTTCTCGTTACGCAGTGTATTTGTGAAGCGAGTGTGAAACTACAAAAAAACTCGACTAATCATTGCACACAGGCATCACAAGAAAGAAATGTTGTGTACAGGACTGATAAACAATGGACACATACATGTTGACGGTACAGTCGACACTTGTGCATTCTGGTAAAAGTTATTGCAGCGTTACACTAGTCAACATTTACGTGCACATATCTTTATGTACGCGCCAGTACGAAACGTTTAATCTTCATATCGACAAAATGCGTTTGCTAAATGCTGACTTGCAATATCAGCGCCATCATCGATCGACTCTTGCAAACCTACGCGCACATGAGTGTTGCTCCCTGCGATGCAACACGACGACCGCGACAAACTGTCACGCATCTTATCGAAAATGTCGCTCATACTACGAGAAACAACTTGACAAACTTCACGACCCACAGCGGCAGCGACACGACTGGCGAACGCGTCCTGCTGTGACGCGCTAAAAGAAAGACAGTCATGCAGCACGTCGCGGCATTCACTTCTGATACGACTAACAACTTCCTCCACTTGACTCGCAACAACGACGTCAACAGCTGCCACATCGTTGACGGGCGGCGGCGATGTAGATACATCACGTGTGTCGGCAAAGAAGGAACATTGCACCGCAGCATCGCAGCGAGCAACACGAGAAGGAGCAGACACATCATGCAATGTCGCAGGCGACGCGAACACGCTCTTGAACGCAGACGCCGCGGTAGCGTTCTTCGACGACGCCGCAGCGCCACCACCACCACTGCTGCTGCTGCCGTCATTGCCGCCGCCCAACGTCGCAGGCGACGCGAACACGCTCTTGAACGCAGACGCCGCGGTGGTGTTCTTCGACGACGCCGCAGCGCCACCACCACCACTGCTGCTGCTGCCGTCATTGCCGCCGCCCAACGTCGCAGGCGACGTGAACACGCTCTTGAACGCAGACGCCGCGGTAGCGTTCTTCGACGACGCCGCAGCGCCACCACCACTGCTGCTGCTGCCGTCATCGCCGCCGCCCAACGTCGCAGATGCGGTCTCCTGTTTTGTCGCCTTGTGTGTAATGGTGTTGCTGGTCGACAGTTGTGCGTGCGCAACGTCGGCTGCGGCACTGTTTCGCGCATTGTCAGTCACAAACGTGGTCTTTTTGCCACACGGCCAGCAGTCGGAGCGCACTTCGGTCTTCCCACGCAGGTGGTCTCCGCTCAGCTCCTTGACTTTGTTGCACGTCTTACATCGCCACACAATAGTGGCTGCCGACTTCGTGTCAAGTACACCTTCTGTCAATCGCGCCGCGGAGCTGTTGTCATCGGTGTTGCCTTTGTGTATAGATGGCGCGGTATGGCTTTGTGCAGCAAGAAGGCACTGTGGTTCAGCATCTGTGCTTGGCACGCATGGTGCGGCAAAGACATCGTGTCCCACCGCATCTGCAGCCGCCTGCGATTTTGCTCCACTCGTGCTACCGGCGGCCTCTCGCACAAACGTTGTCTTCTTGCCGCAAGGCCAGCAGTCAGAGCGAACCGTAGCCTTACCATTTAAGTGTGCGCCGTCGAGCTCCTTC